>CAAKHD010011764.1:31613-66645 GCA_901007705.1 Fistularia tabacaria
AAATACTAATCAACTTGCAAACACCTGAGCTTCATTCATTAGACACACACACACACACACGCACACATGCACACACGCACACACGCACACACACGCACACGCACACGCACACACACACGCACACACACACACACACACACACACACACAGATCTAAGTAGGGGAGTCATTTTCATAATCATTTATAACTTAAATAAAATGTCATCTTCTTAAAAGGCACTCTGCCTGGTCCTGGGGAACAGGTCTTACCCCAATCTAGGTGTCTATTCATTTTTGCCAAAATAATGTCTGACCCTGATCCCAAAACAGGTCTCTGTGAAGAAATGTTGAGTGATGGCATTTATAGAACTGACAGAAGTCTTATGACATCCAATCATGATTTACTGTATCAAAATCTTACATTACCCACCAGTATTTTGTCCGTATCCCAAAGCTCGAGTGACAAAACGCCAACATCAGGAACCAACCAATCTGACGCTAACCATTCAGTGTCAAATATAAATGTCCCATGGTTAAAAGAATGTAGGCTTGTTGCGTAAAGTTTTTTTTAGTGATCTCACAAAATAGCAACGTTAACATAAGTGCTCCACAACCGCAGGTTATTATTGACTCAGAAAACAAACTAGAAATTACTTCACTCATTTTGCAATGATACATATTTTTAGAACGCCTCGTCTCCTTCCTGCAATTCACAGGGTTCCAGCAGTATTCCACTGGTTCCATCATTTGCCCAATACCTATACACTACTCCACCCATCACTTTAATGCATTAACAGCAAGACAGCATAATAAGGTTCAAGAATGCACTGCAAAGAAAAGAAAAGTATTTCCTTAAAAAAAGGTGGGAGTGAGTGGGAACTGGAAGGCTGAGTTTTTGGGAGAATTAACAAGCTTAACGCAGGGGCTGTACTGTGAAAACAGGCAATAGAACAACCCCTAAGTGGCTCAGGGAGAGAAAAGGCATTTGCAGCATGTCCGCTGCAACTGAGCGGACAGATTTCCTTCCATTAAAAATAAACTGGCACAAATCTGCAATCATGACAAGATTTAATGCCCATCTAACTCTCTTTGGTCTTGGGCGAAGGATTTGTTTTCACACTTAAAAAACACTTAAGGTCATTGGACATTTTGGACTTACTATTTTGTAGTCTTGACATAAACAATAAAGGGAGATGCTACACAGACTTAGTCAGAAAATGAAAGGTATTTTTGATATAAAATTTAGAACTGCACACCTATCCCCCCAAACAGCCTATTTTTTAATATGAAGACAATTATGTAATATGGTAAATGAGACAAATCATTATTATTACATTTGCAATGAGATTAAGTTATGCTCATCTGTCTCCTGATTTTAAGTCTATTCTATTCAGCTCAAACCCTTTTATTTTGCAGAGCATGTGGAAAATTGACAGATACTCCTAAGTGCTGCGTCTAATGAATGACTTGGTATATGGGGTTAAATAAGAAAACTCTCAATGCATCTGTTGCTCCACCCCGCTTACCTGAGCAGATCAGAGGGGCCTGTGAGCAACAGATTAGCAAAGCTTTGGGGAGCAGGCTGCTGTAGCGTGTTGTAATGTAGACTGTCAGTCCAACACAGTTGGGGGGCTAGACAAAGCCTCCTTGTTCAGACTGGCCCTCCTGCACCCCACCTCTCTACCTCTCCATCTCCCTCTCTGTCTCCCTTGCTTTCCCTCAAGGGATTTTCAGCGAATAATAAAAACTCAAAATGTTCATGCAGTACTTTCACTTGTCTGTGCTGATGGAAACACTATGCGAAGAGGAACATGAGGATCGAAGGATGGAGGGAGAATAAAGGATTCCAGATCAACCGAGACATGTCAAATCTTAAACCCACCATAAATCAGCTTCCAGGAAACAGAGTGAAAGACAGAAAAAAGGAGATGGCATGGGGGGTTGGGAGACCATCAAAGCATGGTTAACATTCTCCAAAGAAGGTGTTTGTGCAGGGTCCTTGCACATATGTGTCAAGGGGCTGAACCCAGAGCATAATTCAGCAGCCAACATGGGTGAGGTGGACATGAGGAGATAATTGCTGTTGCATACCCACCTGGCTCTTTCTCAACACGGTACTTGGGTTCTTCTGGCTGATTCACCCAGGAGACAGGATTGTGTCACCTCTACTATAATGCCATCAAGCTGGCTTTTACTGCTATGCATGACTATGTTCACAAAGCGAATTAAATATTTCAGAGCTGGACTCTATTCTAGGGTCCTTTAACCTAACATGTCCAAAAACATGGCAGATTGGCTTGTTAACTGCAGCTGCATGAAGCAAGGCTCGAGTGTCACTCAGGAATCTTCTTCATTCATTTCTTCAATTTTTCTTGGAGATTCTTACACCTCATCATGCAAGAGGGGGCAAGTGCAAACACAAACTCACAATGTCTACATTTATATTCTCATGGTTATTATAGCCATTGCAGAACAGATATTACAACAAACCCCTCAAACTAAGCATCTGATTGTACTGTTGGGGGATTTTAGGGATTAACAGAAATCTATGCAAAATGATGATTATCATCTCAAGAGCTAACTGTCTGTGCAGTTTTCAGGAGATTATAAGTCTTAATGAACACATCCAGCTCTTGTCTGCTGCAGGCAGACTATGTTCCTTACCACTGCGTTGCCAATTTAGCTCCAGCCTGTTTAGCTCTGTTTTTTTCTTCTTTTCTTTCCCATCAGTCATTGTTACATTCAGTACAGCAGAATGCTATGCCAAGAATATAATCAGATTTTAAGTCAAATTTATCATCTCAAACAAAATCATTTCATGCCACAGTTTGTTGTGTAGACAGAAATAGCCCTAATCATTTTACATGAGTATGAGTAAACTTCTAATGCAGACTTTATTATGAAAGTGAACCTTTTTGCAGATTTAATCCAAATCCTTTAATAAAATCCTTGACTGATTGCAAAACTTGACTGATTGCCTCTTTGTGAGGCACCAGAGCATTTCTGACATACCATAACTTAATTTAGTGCAACATTGCCTTGGCAACT
The DNA here is from genome assembly GCA_901007705.1 of Fistularia tabacaria. NCBI lineage: Eukaryota > Metazoa > Chordata > Actinopteri > Syngnathiformes > Fistulariidae > Fistularia > Fistularia tabacaria. Next base: position 34,640 of record CAAKHD010011764.1, read on the forward strand.
AGATCATTTACTGAACATTAACTCTGTTAGCTTGAATGGTCTCTCCACACATAATTTGGAAGCCTAAAAACTTAATTGTTCCGTATTAACATGGCTAATATGCCCAGACATGAATTAGTTGTCAGAAAGCTCTGAAGCTCAACCCAATTTCGTCATTGATCTTATCAACCCTCTTCTAGATTTTTTTCTTTGAGCATTGAGGTTCCAGTGTGAGGTGAGGTTCCATCTGTTATAAAGCAGATGTTTCATATTCCTGTTACATGTTCAAAACTTATGAAATTAAACTTATGATCAAACTTATGAAATTAAAAATCCTCCATTCCTTTTAGTGTGATTTGGGGAACAATAGTGTGGTTGAAATTAAAGAGGAAACAGACCAACACACAACTCTTACAAGTACTGGTCTGCTGAAAACAATCAAAGATACATACCCAAAAGCATTTGCACTGCTGCATGTGCATCTATGTAATCAATTCAGGGGAGGAATTTCTACAGCAAAGTGAGGCCTTTCTTATTATCCTCTGCATGCACGTGCAAGCGTGTAGACACACACACACACACACACACACACACACACACACACACACACACACACACACATTAACATCACTTGAGACTTCCTGTAGACATACACGAACACAAACCCCACCCATGGTGCAAGAGTGTTTGTACAATTTTATCTTCATTACATCTCCAAGCTGTCTGCACCTTTAGCCGCTCTGTACCATATTTTATTTAACTTAGCAAACTGCTGTTTCCTGGTGGGATAAACAAACGATATATTTAAGAGGCACTGCTCACTTATTAGTGTTTCTAGCCTTCGCAATTAATTGTTAGTACATCCTGTGAATACTTAGCATTTCTACATGACAAAAAAAATCACCTCCGTTTGATATGACACTTGGTAGAGTGCTCATTTGAAAGCTGGAATCAAACCAATATTGCAACAGAATACTCTCAGGATCGAGATTATCAAATTATCCATTGTTTTTAAAGTGCTTTTTCAATCCCACATAAAGAGTTTAAGGGATTTAAGCTTCCTCCTTGGTTCAAATTATATGAGCATTGGAGAGAAACTTTTTATAACTTGTCTACCCTCAACATTAAGACTGATTTTGCAAAGTTAAAGGAAAGGATATATTTTGAACTTGAAATGTTCATATCAATCAAATCAAAGAATTCATGATACAATCAAGCAATGACAACTATTCACTATTCACTCATTTTGGGAATACGATTCAAATACTCCCCTTTTTTACAGAGGCGTCACCCTTGTGTTCAGATAAAGAGAGACAACTTTATTCCTAGCCCATGCAATCCGCCTCAATGTCTGCCTATGCTGCAGTAGACAAAACAAGAGTGAGGTAGGATTTGTTTGGACAGAGCTCACCCGGCATGCAGAAACAGTGATCAGGCAACCCTTTGGGAGGAGTAGAGACAAGGATGTGGGGAGGATAAGCAGTGGTGGTTGACAACTGTAGGGGGACTGACAAATGTGTATGGGGGAAGGGAAGGGGAGCTGTGCAGAGAGAATAGGGGGTCAGTGTGTTACACCCTTATCCTGGCCAACTCAAGACTCAGAGCGGATTAGGATTTGAGGGGGCTCGAGTGGTACTCAATAGATGGAGGAGTATGCTTGCATGTATGTGTGTGGAAAGGTAAGCAGAATAACAGTTAGTAGTATCTTAATCCTGGACTTGCACATTGTGAAAGAGCAAAGGTGGATCTCTGTGTCATACAGCAAACAGCACTGGCCCACAGAGAAGCAATCAGCTGATGTGTCACCTATAAAGGATCAAGTTCCTTTGTTGAAAGCTTGCATTTACTTAGTCAAAGAAATTTTTTTTTAGCTGGAGTCACAAAAGAAGCTTATAAGGCTAAAGAGGCTGAAACCAAAGATCTATTGCTTGTATGCTGGACTCATCGAGGACCTTTACTTTTCTTATTGTCAACAAATAAAAAAAAAAAAAAATCAAAACAAATAAAGAAGCTATCCTGGTAAAATATACGGTCTGTGTATGTAAGGCCTGAAAATAAACTATCATTAAATGTCAAACGTGGAGGTGTTTACTTAGGAAAAATGAATAGATTTGTGCCAAATGGGCACACCAGTACGACATGAGAAGTCATACTGGTTCAAACAGTGTGTTTGATGCTTGAGATGCAAAAGTGAAGAGACCACAAGGGACATCATTGTAGTCGCATAACCTGTGGCATTGAGGAATTAGCTCATGGGGTTGACAAAGAGAAAGGGAGAGTCCGGTGACATTCGGAGATATTTTTGCTTTATGTGGTTTGTCATTTGTATAGTCATGGAAACAGTAGGATTGTAGCAGTGGACTGAAACAAGACTCACCAGTTAGCTCTAAATAGTTTCTGCTAAACCACTGTAAAACCAACCAATCATTTTGGAGCTATTATTTTTAACAATAAGCAATGCCAATTTTATGATAAAGGACGGTGACTTGGCACTAATTGTATAAGCAGTAACAAAATATTAGACGAGCAGATTTATCATACATCATCAAGTTTTTAAACCAGGACCTAAGTTTATTAGCATTGTAGTGCTCAATCCATAACTCCCATACACTACCTCTACTAATAATGTGTTGCTCTTTGGTTAGAACTTTTAAAACTCCATTGATAATCCACAATTGTAGAATGGCACATATGATCAACGCTTATAGTTTGATCTGTCCAGTTCTCCAGGTATAGCATCACAGATAAAACTAGCTCCTTTATCATTTGTTTTTACTTTTTGCAGAATTGGCCTGTGGTAATTGGAATCACCCAGAGCTAGAATCACCAACATAGCCAATGAAGTAGGAAAAACATTGAGATGTGTGGACATTGATAGTACTGGAAAACTCGGGAATGAAAATGTATTATTCAAATTGACATCAAAAGAGAGTTACTTCAGATACAAAGACATGCTTTGATGCCTGATTATGCATTATTTATTGGACGGTGTAGAGGACACAATTTTTCAAAACATCAGGATACTCTCAACAGAATTAAAATTTATGACCTAAAAACTAAAGTTTCATTTCTTTTCTTTCTGTTTTTGTTATTAAAGTCAATGTTTGTACATGCGTGTGTGTTGGGGGGTGTGTGTGGATCCTCTCACTACCACATCCACAGTTCCTGATGACCTCAGTTGACTCTTGGCCCCACAACAGCCTGATATCCCATTGACTCAGGTTAAATAGGTTTCTTGCAGGAGGTTTTATGACATGAGAGAAAAGGAATAGGCAAGTCTCACTTAAACTGTCTGGCAGTGTGATGGAGGTTTACAGCTCAGTGTCGGCAAAAAAGGCAACCCAATCTGGAAACTGCGATTGATGAAACATATCATGCATTTGGTTTGAGATACCAATAAACTAAATCCAAACTAAACTTTTTGGCTTTTCGTTTTAAAGCACAAAACTTTGCAACATTTTATTTTTACATTACTACTACTACCACGCCATCAAACCCCTAATAACAATAGCACTGACTGAAAAGGTTCACCTAAGATCAATGATGTTTGTCAAACAATCTCACCTTTTCTATCTCCCAACAGTGAGTTGATAAAATTCCAACATGTACTCGAAGAGAGACTAGAAAACTAGAGACAAATGTAATGATTAGTCTTAGAAAAATATTTCAAACATACTATAAATACTGTTTATTGTTTCTGGTTCAATGTGTGATTCAAATGTTAAGACACAAATGTTTTATTTTGTGCTGTATGTCTATTATGAAACCCACAAACATCAACAAAGCCTCATAACTTCTAGGACTTTCAGCTGACTAAACTAAGTTTTGTCTGTGCTGGGTGAGACACTCCACTGTTGCTCGGATCACTCCACACCTCTAATTAAATGTTCTGGCAGCTGTTTAATACAAGATGATAACAGGGGAGCGAGACAGAATCAAATTACCCACAAACATAGTTTGTTTTGAATTTTGGCAACGAGATCTGATCTCCTGATGAAATGAACCATGCAAACTGTGTAACAAGGAAGAGCTCTTGTGAACAAATTAAATCCTTAATGAGAGAAGATGGCTTTCCATCAGTGACCGAGCCGACTGACTTACGGATGTTCGGACTACTGCTGTCATCCAGCAGCCAGGCAGCATCTGTCAGTCAAAGTACTCCTCAGTCTCCGGGGAGACTCCAGCTGGTCAGGAATGTGAGAAGTGAAGGATGTCTTTGTCCCTTAGGTATTCTGCGGTAGTCCCCTTTCTCGTTTCATTCACTGGGACGCCTGATCGGCATTGCTTTTGGTTGGCATGTCGTACAGATCACCCACGGAGCAAACAGAATATATGTGGAGAGTCAAAACCATACCAGCTTTATAGGGGTTAAAAGACCCAAGCATGTCTCCTCCACCCAGGCCCAAACAACAAAATAACAAATTTGAATGTTGCACCGTAGCTGAGACCTCGACGTATTAATTCCTTCATACCACATAATAATGGAATAATCGTCTCAGAGGTGTGGTTTTGAAAAACCTACTCCAAATAGTGGAAATTGGTGGGTCTTGGGAATTTTTTCGTTCTCGCTGAATTGACCACCATTGGGCAGAGAGAACTGTATTGTACAAAGCAAAGCCAAAACATACATGACAATTAAAAAAATCCTTGTTAACAGCTTTCACTACACCATGAGCTTTAGCAGCTCATTAGGCAGTCACATGCACACGCAATCATGCAGACAACATGTTCTGCTCTTTAGCACCTTTCCCCAGCAGTGTTATAGTCTGCTCATTTCCAACCATTAGAACCATTAGAGGCCAATTAACACTGACACAAACCTACCTTCCTGGTTTATGGCACTGTAAACAAAACCTACAGGCTTGCCTTGGACTCAATGCAGCTCAGCAGCTTCTGATACGATGAAGAAGAATTCATTTATTTGTGCACTCTCAACCTATACTTAGTATGTGGCTATTCTTAGAAGACACAGAAAAGCTGCTGATTCTGTCACACTGCATTTAATCTGGGGTCACTAGCAGGCACCAGCATACCGCTTCCTGCTCTTTACGAATGACTGAATGCAATGAGGGGGAAAACTGCTCTCCAGTCACATTTCTTGTAAATCTGTGGAAAGGGTCAACACTCTGTCCAGACAACAGTTAACATCAAGTAAAGTATTAACCGCATTATCCTATTAGCTCAACAGTATCAAAGAGAAACCCTGGGAGAAAATTAACAGATAACTTTCAAATGTGAGATGTTATGCAGTTATTCTTCTTAATCCCCATAGCGAGGTGACTTCCCCGGTGAAGACAACCTGTTGTTTGAAGGGCCTTATTTGGGTCACTCCTCACAAATTGTGTCAGGCATGGTGAAAATACAAGCGCAAAACGGGTCTTTTCCGCATGTTTAAGTCGTAAACTTGGGGTGGGGGCATTATGAAGCCAAGAAAAAAAGTTTGAGTGTGGCATGCTGCAGCACGCCACAGACGCGAATCGTCCACACACTGGATGCGAAAAAGCCACTGGAAAAGAATTCGCCGCTCCTCTCAAGAGTTTATGTCCTGCGTTTCCTGCGATAAAACCGCGAGTTCACGTAAAAACGCGTTTCACCTGTTCTGTGAAAACAGGGAGCGCAAGCTCCTTGAGCGTAAATCGGCACGATATGCGGCTGACGGGCACACAAACAGACCTTTGTTAATGTAAGGCACGGATAGTATGGATTAAAAAAAAAAATAATAATAATAACAATAAAATTAAAAAAACACACCTGAAATGTCTGAAGAGCCCTTGGTGAGATCGCAGACGAGGCTCACACACGTTATCCCCAGCAGGAGCGTATAGGTGACGGCTGACAGAGTCCCATCTAAGAAGAACATCCTTAAAGCCTCGAGGTTGAAGGGTCCCTCCGTAGCATTAGAAAGTCCGGGCGCACCATGGATCTTCAAAAGCGTCTGTAGGAGATGCGCGCTCCCATGTCTGGTTTCTCCTCCTCTCCTCCCAGCGGCACTGAGAGACTGAGGTCGAGATTCCCCCGGGCAGGGCTGCGCGCATCTCCGATTGGGTGGTGCTGTTGTGGCGGCGGGGGAGCCGACCTGGAACACCGTCACTTCCACGTTCCCTGCAGGAAGCCTGCTGTGGTGAAGATTTGGTGAGCGGCTCACGAGCAGTGTCTGAAATGTCCTCTTGTTCATCGCCTATATCGTTTTGACAGACGATACCCACCGAGGAACCACCGTAGTATGGCAAGAAACACACGCACACCATACTCAAAAAACAAGCAAACAAATGAACTAACAAAAAAACATGACTTTAATTGAAATTACTGGAAAAAAGGAATGTGAGATTATTGCCACTGGCACCAATCACCGATCCGTCATTATAACTCAAATCATAAGTATGCTATGTATGTCGACTGGGCTTAAACTTGCTTCAAGTGGTGAGTTTCGTTTGCCAAATATATATCATAGCCATTTTGCAATACGAGGCTGGTATTGCAAGAGTCCTGCTGCGTCTAAGGTTATCGATACTACTGAAAAACGCGTAGCTTTAAATTCATATTTCCTTGAGAAAGAGGTATCATTTAGATTGGATAAAAATCTAGGTAAAAGGGGTTGATAAATAGAACAACTATAGTTATATCGTACCATATCATATCGTATCATATCATATGGATTTTATGGGAGATGGGAAGTTGCCTTCTTTTGCTCTCATTCCCTTTTTTCATCCAAAACAGGATCATGGAGGAATGCGTGCTAAAATGCACCATTTTCGCCACCTTTTGGAGAACAGACTAAACTACAGCTTGAGGTAAATCGGATGGTCTTCACGCGGCTTCCGTACATTTCCGCATGCGAATTAAGACAAGGTCAGTAATGGCTGCCTCTCACAAATGGCTCGAAAAGTGCATCGTTTCTCTAAGGCTTTCTCAAAATATCCAGTTTCAGAATCAACGTAAGTTACCGCACAGTCATTTGTATCGACTTATACAACTTGCAGCTTCCCGACAGACGGCGAAAACATTGTTTCCTCCACATGAGCTAGCTGTAAGCTAACTAAGTTGGGGTGGACTGATCTCCATCCCAGTGATGAGCTCTGGCTTTACAATAGACGTAGAAACGTAGATTCTGAACGATATCGATGTTTTGTTGTATTATTTCATTTAATTGTACTTACTGATGTTTACAGGTTTCCTGTCCACCTCCATCTGTCGTACGGCACCGGAGAAGGACGGGGAGCAGCCACCTAAATTCACTCCTCCACCTAAACCTGTCATCATAGATAAAACACAGACCGCGGGGTCATTGCGACAGTATGGTTTAAACCCAAATGACATCCAAACATACTTTGCAAACATGGATACAGAAAAACATACGAGTCGATTCTCCTTGTCATCTTGTCATTCTATCGCAGGTTTCTAAGTCCAGAGTTCATCCCTCCTCGGCAAAGAACAAACCCGATAAAGTTTTACATGGAAAGGAGAGACATGGTGCGCAGGAGGACTGTGCTTAATATCCCCGAGTTCTATGTTGGTGAGAAAACCCTCATTTCATTGGATCAATCTCTGGCAGATATGATGGCCAACCACTTTTTAACCTTCACTAGGCACTACGCCTTAGTTTTTATCACTTCAGTCGAGGTCACTTTCTGCGCTTAAATGTTATCTCCGCGGGATAACCAACGACTTCTCATGTTTGTTGCCTTGAAGCCTTTGTTGCACAACTCTGTCATGCAAAAGTTTTGTCCTCTGCTTCCGTTCCTTTCTCTAATTCCATTAATGTTTTAAGATTTTTGTGAAACTAGGGGAGAGTTGTGGGGTGGCATAATGGCACAGTTCTCAGTGCAAGAGTTGCAAGAGCTCAAGAAGGACCCAGGCTCAATTCCCACAGGGGGCCTTTTCTGTGTGGAGTTTGCATGTTCTCCCCTTGTCTACATGGATTTCCTCTGGATTGAAGTGAACAGTCCAGAGTGAATAAGAGAGTGAATGGTTGTGTCGGTTGACTGGCAATGCGAATGACTTGCGATCGGTCCAGGGAGTACCCTGCCTCTCGCCCAACGAAAGCTGGTATATGCTCCAGCATCCCGCGACCCTAAGTGTATGCGGTAGAATATGTGGAAGAATGAATGAATCATGGAGAGTTGTAGCATAAGTTGTTCTTTCATTGTCTCATCCCCCATTGTTTACACGTTCATTTTGCCATTTGTTATAATCTCTTTTCAGGGAGCATACTGGCCGTTACTATGGCCGACCCCAATGCCAGCGGCAAAACAAACCGCTTTGTCGGCATCTGCATCCAGCGTGGAGGGAACGGTTTGGGAGCCACGTTTGTTCTAAGAAATATAATCAATAATCAAGGTGATTTGACTAAGTCTTTTGTCATTGATAAAGTAAATGAGTTGACTTCTAAGTGTAGCTTATATTGTCCTTTTCCATATACATCGGCAGCTGATTTGAGGTTTTCCTCTATTTTTTCTGTATGCTTTAAGGTACTTTAGATCAGCTTTTTAGCATGTAAGCAGCCTGATAAATAAGACTGCACTGATCTCTGAATTGAGTTAAAAGGTAATTACTTTTAACTGAAAATGTGAAAAATTGAGAATTTGAAGTGAGCATATTCCTTTAAAGATCTGACAATAAGTAGAGATAGCTAGGATTTCAGGCCCAGTGTTTTTTTCCTGTCGAGATAGGTGATAAAGTTGCATTTCTGTATGTGTGTGGGCCAGGTGTCGAGATCTGCTACGAGCTATACAACCCACGCATTCAAGAGATTCAGGTGTTGAAGCTGGAGAAGAGACTGGATGGTAACCTGATGTATCTGAGAGATGCTCTGCCTGAATACAGCACGGTGGATCCAGACATGAAACCTGTTCCCTTCTCCCCAACTGGGGAGGTGCCTGTCAACATGGTGAGGGCCTCAAGATAGGACCCTTTTTCCACAAAAACCTTAGTCTCAACATCTGGCTTGTCCTGATCAAACCTAAGACAGAGTTCCCACACATCTGGGGAAAAAAAAACAAAACTGGAAAAGAGTTGATAGATTTTACAGTTGTGAAAAACACATGGACAATTGCAGAAAAAGCAAAAAGCCTGAGAAAAATTAATTGTGACAAGTCACCATATCAGTCAAAATAAATTACTGTATGCACCATGGTAAATGTTTTGCAATATCAAGTCACTTGTTAACTGCTAGAAAGGCACAAAGCTGAAACTTTAAAACGTTAAAAGAAAAACACATTGAAACTACACAAGCTTAAAATGAGAATAAATAAGAAATTTTCTTGAAGTTTTTTCTTTAATACCCTGAATTAGAAATATGCACTTCCAAATGAGGAGGACATCATCTATCGAAAATATTTACTTATTGTTACAAAATAATTAGAATGAAAAATACCTGAAAGATAAATTTTGGGTTTCCAGTTAACCTTATGCATGTCTTTGGATTGTGGGAAGATGCCAGAGAAAGGAAACCCATGCAGACATGGGAAGAACATGCGAACCACATAGAAAGGCCCCCTTTGAGAATCGAACCAGAGTCCTCCTTGCTGAGGTTGACATGCTAACCCTTGTGCTGCCTTGCCTCTTAAGATGGCCATTAAAATCATGTCTTGGAACGAGTGAAAGCCTTACACAAACCATTGCTCTGCGCAAGCAGATGGTATTTTGTACAATCAGCTTATATAAGGGCCTGTTGAAGTAAGGTTGATTTTGCCGATACTGAGTTTTAGTTTTGAAATTATTTGTATGTTGTTTTATCAAATCTGAAAATAGCAGCAGTTTGTTGCCACAATTACCAAGGAGCATAACAATGGAGGGACATTATGCAAGACAAATACAGGAAGTGCCTCAAAAAATTCAATCTAGATAAAGAGATGCTTCTCTCTTCAACAGCTCAAAGTAAAGATGCGGCCCAGGCCGTGGACGAAACGCTGGGAGCGGCCAAAGTTCAACATTCAGGGTATACGCTTTGACCTGAGCCTTTCTCCTGCCAAGATGGAGCATGCCCAGAAGTGGGCAAGGCCTTGGCTGGAATACGACATGCTGAGGGAGTACAACACAACTGAACTGGAGGAGCAGATTTTCAAGGAGGTCCAGCAGGATATGACCAAGTCAAAGGGAGGCTGATAAGATGCAAATTGCTTTTTCACTCCCTTTCATCAGAGCAAACTTCTGCAGAAAATGACTGAAATAATGGATGGATGTTTGAAACCCTATTGGACTGCGATCAGTTGTCAGTCAAAGTCCATTTGTGCTTTTTTACAACATCCCCTGTACAACATCCCCTGTAAAGCCATCAATATCCAAACTTTGTTTTTTTCCCCCTCATGAGCCATATCTTTCTCACTACGTCCATCTGTCTGCAAAGAAAGCATCATCATTTCTTAGCCTGCCTCTGTCTTGATGGTTGACACAGATCCATCAAGTTCTTTATAATATTAATGCAATTAAATCTTCCAGGTTATCAAAGAAATCAGTTTCTCAACCAGTTTGACTGATTGCCTTGATGTTAAAGCCACGGTGAAATATTGAAGTTTTAACGCTAGGTGGCAATATACTCAAATAATGCGTCCATCCACAGCTGCATAAGAAAGGCTCTTATCATGCCTTGTGTTGATAATATTGTAATCAAGGCAACTTTTAATTGTCAATAAGGAATTTTTGAAATTCAATAAATGATTAGATTTGCCGGCATATAATCTGAAAATCGCTTTTTTTCCACCATCAGTGTGTTCTGTGTGTTCTAGATTTGAGGGGTTTTCGAGTTTTACTCTGTAAAGATTTCCAAATAAATCAGCAAATCCGTTACTAAGAACGGACCCAGTTCTTTGGTATTCAGGGAACTTACATCAAGGACACCCAGTAGTGTTTTACTGTTGTGGATGGAAAATTGTGGTGTTGAGATGGTATGCTAGCGCGTCATTTGGGTAGTATAAAAACACTTAGTCTCCCTGTGTTATGTCTGCTCTCTGTGTATGTGTGTGTGTATAAACACACTCAATGAGTCCCTACACTCTAATTTCTCCATATTACAGGATGAGACGCAGAGAAAATGGCCTCTAATACAGGAGTAACAGATGTTTACTAAGCTCATTACGGACCACACAGCGTCCCCGTATGGGGATCCAGTTGAATGAAGAGAGTGATTACTCCTCTTTAAGAAAATTCCATTTTTTCTATACTGGACATTATAATTTGTAGTTCAGAGTTGGATTTAAAAAAGTTGTTGCCAAATCTCCACCTGTTGAGGCACTACCTTTATTGGTAATGTGTGTGTGTATAAGTTCGACTGCTGATGTACCCATTCAGACGAACCCAGCCCCATCTGTTTTTGTGTACAGTAAAGTGAGAGCCTGCCCTGCACATTGTCATTATACTACCCACTGAACCAGCTGGCCCTTTCACCTCCTTATTTTTCACTCCTAGTATTGCTCCTTCGGACTGACTGATGTTCACATGTGGAGGCGTTAAGAGGGATGTTTATCTAACAGCACATTGCCAGGTCTTTATAAGCATTCCACAACAGCATCACTGGACTGGTAAACCTGTTTAAATCACAAAGTTACTCAGTCTGAGTTACTGCTTCAAGGAAACTTCCTGCCTGTGTGTGTTTGTGGCTGTGTGTGTGCGCACACTAGGGGGTTGTGATCTCAACTGTATGTGCCTCCTATGCCCTTAGGTTGACTTCTCTGCACCTGGAGTGAAGTTAAAGCATCTTGGCTGGGAAAGGAGATCAAACACTTGTGTACACACAGACACATACACAGACATTAACGGAGAATAACTTGTAGACACGTTATCATATCAGCCTTCACAGAGAGACAGTGCCAACTGTAAATGTCTGAGACTGCCTGTCTGTCAGTCTGCACGTGAAACAAGATATGCTCCATTCATGTCTATTGTGGAATCAGGGAGGGGCATGCAGGTTGGAGAAGCTCATAATCCCACCCCTCAATAACAATCAACTGTAAAGCATGGTGGGCTGATGATAGTTACAGTGGCACACAACTATAAAGGTCAGAGCTGGATTGCAGGGAGGAACACTTCTAATCTGTCTTCCTTCCATTTGTAGTGCTCCCGTGACCTTCACCGCTCCCTCCTGAGGGGGAGGGGGGCAGTTTGATGAATTAGGGTGTGTAGGAGCACCCGCTGCTCATGTTTTGGGGTAATTCCTTCCATTTGGCCAAATGTTTCTACATTTTAGTGGATTGATCTCTAATATCTGTCATTGCATGATTTCTTGCTCCCCATTAACAATCTTGAAGAAAAAAGGAGCTACTCTGTCTGGGAACTGTGTTTGAGGATATGACAAGTGCAACAGGATACTGGGCCACCCATAGGCCTCAGGTAAATTACATCCTGTCACTGTGTGTATATACGTGTTCATATGTTGATATGTGTATGTGCGACTCAGGGGCCACCCGTAGTCATAGGCAAATTACACACTTGAGTTTCACCATATGTTTCCAGTGAAATGACACGACCGTCTGCTCCTCTCCAACTGTCCCATGGGCACGATGTGCTCCTGCTGCCATCACTCTCTCTTTGTTACACACTTGCACAGACAACCTGAAAGTGTGGCAGCTGTTAGGAAACATTACATTGTAAGCAGCTGATGCCTGAAGTTGAACAGGAAAATATTAGAGTTACTTTCGTAATGCGGTCCTGTTTGGTGGTGATGGTGGTGTTGGGAGGTTTGGGGGGGGTTGAGCTGTCCAGGTCGGTTGCTCTTTTCCAGGGAGGGGCAAGTATCCTAAATCTTTACAGATAGAAATGTCCATCTTATGTTCACTGGCAGTGATAAAACTTTGCATTGTGCTGCCAACAGACTGGGAGACAAATTCAAGCAGAAGAGCATTATCTATCTGAAACAAGTGAGAAAAATGCTCCCACTTCTTTCATGAGAAGGTAAAGAGATAACTCTTCAATGGAAAACCCTTTGAGCTGCAATGAAGGAAAAGTGACACAATTTGAAATAATCTCTCTCTCTCCCTCTCTCTCTCTCTCTCTCTCTCTGGATGGATATATATGTATATATATATATATATATATATATATATATATATATACATATATATGTGTGTGTGCATGTGTGTGTATATATATATGCATATATATATATCTCCATCCATCCATCTTCTGCCGCTTATCCTATGTATACGTGTGTGTGTGCATATATATATAGATATATAGATATATATATCTATATATATATATATAGATATATATATATAACATAATGAATAACTCGCTACATGGGTGGATGGTGAGATGCTCATTGTCGCAGATCTTCAAATCTCCCAAATGTGGCTGTATTATATTTACAGCTTGGATCTTGTTCAGTTGAAGGGAATAGTGGCTATTAGTTATATCATCAGAGGAACACAGTGACCAGATGTGGAGTGAAATGTAATCTTGCCATAAGTCAGATAAAACAGGATATTGAGTTAAATACTGTCATGTTACCTTATGTCTGTATTGTACAGCAGACAAAAAAAGATGCGTACAATGTGAAATAGACCCAACAAATGTTATTTAATCGATTCCGCCCCTGTAGTCTCATAGTTAAGATTAAACAAAACAAGTCTCACGCAGAACAACAAACAGCTTTTGTGCTGAAGAGGAACCACCGTGAGTATTGGATCTGCACAGTTTTAACAGTTCCTGCGTAAACACAAACTACAGCTGCCTGACTTTGCTCGTTATGTGTCTGTCATCTCTGCAATCTTGTTTGCATATTTTCTAATTTTTGGATATTTCCATGCTGTTTTAAAATAGGAGTGAGTGTGTGAACTTTTTGTGTTTTAACACTGAATATGCCAAATCATTATACAATACATTATTACCAATGATAGGCTGTTAATTCTGTGGTCATGATACCATGCCTGGTATTTTTAAAATAAAATAAAAAAAAATCACAGACCGCAACTATGAAAATTTGCATCTGCCCTGGTCTGGGGATGAAATGTGAGCAGTTTCATTTCCTCACCTCTGAGAGGCGCCCTCATATTTTTTCTGGACACCAGTCACATACACAGGTCTCATTCCCCTACACAGCTGGTCCTCCTCTCTCCTGAGTTGTAATTGCTGCTCTATCCTGGGAAATAGATGGAGGAAATCCCTGAGCTTTCACCCTGCAACAATGACAATAAAAAAGAGGTGAGGAAAAGAGGAATAAAGTGTTTCAACTAAGATGAAAGAGGGCAGTAAGCTTAGAGGAAGGGGGAGGTTGAGAAGTGCTGGCTCATGAGTGCAAAGAGAGGTGGAGGTAGACGAGGAGAGATGAAGGCAAAAGCAGGGGAGGAGGGATGTGTTGGTGATGCCTGTAAAAGCTTGAGTTTATTAACCTCATTTAGTTGAGAGGGAGAGAGTGAGGGGAAGGGGAGGAGCGGCATGTTCATGCTCTGGAGGTTGGGCTGGAGTTTGCTAATGAGGGGTACAGATTCACACACACACATGCAGATGAATGCATGCACATACACAAACACACACACACCTCAGTCAAGTTTTCATCACTTTAGAGGACCTTGCCTTGGCTTCTGTGATTTCGAGTAACCGCAATCCAACTCACTCTATCTCAACCTTAAATCAAGTTGTTGTGCTTGTGTTATGACTGTTATTTGTTTCTCCAAGGCGGAGACACTGACCACAACAGCTTTATGACCCCACCACTTGTGTAACACACATTCACCGTCCTTTGCTCATCCTTTGAATGTTAACAAATTCCCCTTTATGTTTTGCCAAGTATGTCTGTGAGGCAACACCCTCACATGGCCAGGTAGTACAAACCTCCTCCTTCTTTTTTATCTATCATATCAAATGGCAGCTGAGAATCTTCTCCAACTAAAATGCACCAAGGGTTTGGCTCATAATAGCTCTTTCACAATACACAGCCAGTCACATTAGCTTACCTGGTGTTTTTTTCCATTTGTCTCAGATCACTGAGAAGGTGGAGCCCAGTGTTACATAAAGTAATTAGAAAAAAGAAAAAAAGTGCAAAATTAAGCATGGCATATTTGGCACATGGCACATTTTTACTCGTCACTTCAGGGTAAAATGGTGAATTAACCCAGCATTGGCATGAAATACTGTACTTAGGGCCAATGTTTTGACGCCTCAAATGTAGTCCACAAGACCCATGTCAATTTGTAAAAGCATGCCCAAATCTCTTGCAGAGAATATTAGATGGTACTCCTTAGGGTTGAATTCCTTCAACACAAAAAGATGGCAGGCAACTGGTATGACATTCAAAATTTTTGATTCCTAGCCAATCTGCATCACTTCAGAATGTCTGGCAATGTTAAGATTATATTGTGTCATGTGTCATGTCTATTGCAGATTAAACTTGAATATTATGGACAACATATTTAGGAGAAGTCTAGCTTGTCCTTGCACTGTTAGAATGACTGAGAGAAAGTGGTAAATATAGTCCTACATGCTCCTGCGCCAAGGATGTCAATCAACAAAGAAGTAACTGATACCAGGTCTTGGTCGGGACCACACCAGTCTGCTGGTTGGTCAAGGTTTACCAGAGGACTCTCATCAGAAAATAAAAAATCTTTATGCCAAATGTAGTTTTGATTCTATAATATGTTCAAGTCAATTAAGTAGCCAGTATCGATGAATGTGTGAGGGCTTTAATTTCACAGTCCACAGTGATCCCTCGGACTTCACTGAAAATAGACTGTTGACACGAGGTTCCCAATCTTCACCTGCCCCTTGTGTAAATCAAATGTTTGTTTTCGATTGACTTCAAAACCACAATCAAGCTCCTACTCTTTGCTGGAGACACATTTTACAGAAAATAGATGAATGTTGAGTGAGCTTTGTAGTATCAGAAATCAAAATACAGTTACAGGAGGCATCTTTTGACCTCAAGTAATGGTTTTTAAACATTAAACTAGTAATCTCAGCATCCTGGGGAGCATCAAGATACAAACATTTCTGATATTTTGTCTGACTTCTCATGTGGAAAGTAAAACTCTGATATCAGTATTTTACTGTCATTATTTGATGTTGTCTTGTGCAATTATGTTAGGTGGTCCAATCTGTTTCAGACAAGAGAACTCCTGACACCATCCTCCTCCCCATTCATCCATTAAACACTGACCACTAATGACCTGAAATGGACATAAAGAATGCACATTTAGGACACTTACTGAAGACGAATGAGTGAAGATGCACTCTGAACTATTGACAAATGGCGTGAAACACACACACGCACATACACATGAGACACAGTGAAGATGGATGACGCAGTGGGCCGATGGTGAAGATGCTCCCTGAACTGAACTGTAGGTGACAAATGATTAGTCGCCTCAGTGGGTGCACTTACCCCCCACTATTTCTGAGCAGGGGTGGGTTATTTTTTGATTTGGTTTGGTTTTTGAAAGGTTAAGTGAACATTTCTTCACCTTATTTCACTGTCTTAGTCAAGTTATTAGTTAACTATGCCCTATTGGAAACGCCAATTAATACATTTTCCAAAAGCATCTTTCATACTGTTTATTTCCATAAATGAAAAATGACTAGATTATTTGAAACATGATACAAACAAATGATGTAAGACATCAATCTTCAAGGATGATGTTATAAAACGACCTGACTGAAAATATTGGTGTAATGTATGCATGACTATGAGATATTTTTGCTTTAACTTTGGAAATGTTTCTCAATCTAAAAAGGCGGCTTTTTTTTTCGGATCGCCTGCAAATACATTGTGAAACATGTTTTTTAGCAAGCTATTCAGAATCCTGATGACCACATGTTGAGAGATAAACAAGCATTCTTTGAATGTTTCCAAAACTTAAAGCCCACTCAAGCTGGAGATCCAGGGGGGTTGAAAACTAAATATAAAGTAAATTATATCAATTTGACTGAAG
Source organism: Fistularia tabacaria (assembly GCA_901007705.1). Taxonomy (NCBI): domain Eukaryota; kingdom Metazoa; phylum Chordata; class Actinopteri; order Syngnathiformes; family Fistulariidae; genus Fistularia; species Fistularia tabacaria. Next base: position 51,478 of record CAAKHD010011764.1, read on the forward strand.
TTTCATATAAGAATGGAGCCAGAGGAATCTCTGCTTGATACTCTTTGAATAAGGCCAAAAATTATTCAGAATTGAGTCCTATTGGTTCAACTCACCGAGCCTGAGCTTAAAGAGCTGTGACCGGCCATTCAAGGCAGCTCTAAACCGTTTGTCGACGTGTCAATACACAACCCATTTGTTTCACACAACAGACATACACACTCATCATTAAACTTTTGACCCTGCTGTCTCTGTCACACTTTGACGCTCTGAGTTCTGAGGCAACTGCTAATGTAGTGGTCAGCCATGTCACACAAGTTAAGTTTAACTGTTTCATGTTGACCAATTGCACAGTGTGTGGTTTGAATAAAAAATTGGTGTGAATATATACTAAAAAAAACAACTACATTTTATCAATCTAAAAAGGCGGCTAAGTAAATAATCGGATCGCCTGCAAATACATTGTGAAAAGAGCAAGTACATTGTAGCTGCAGCTTGTGATCGACGATGCAAGCTTGTGCTCGCTAGAGTGTATCAGCAATTTCTTACTTCTTTGAGAGTTCATTTCCCAAACCTCAAACTCATGAATTTGTGCATAAACCCGACAGTGGAATTTGCAATGACCTTAACCCTTACCCTGACTATCTGGGAGCGGATGAGAGGTTCTGAAAGTCATTGGTGCTTGACTTGGTGCTGGAAATATTAGCCATATTTTGTCAGGTTTCCTGTAAAAAAAAAAATCAATACTCTGCAACCAATTCACTTGAAATATTTAATTAAAACACACCGATGTGGTAAAGCCACCAGCTGTCTATTCTATCAGACCTTTTGCTTCTAAATAAAACAACACTGCAAGCACAACCACTTGGAAAAATCTATTTCGAATCTAATTTCCAGCTGGTTTGGTTTTCTATTCATAAAATTAATGTTTGACCTTCAATTAAAACCAACCACCAATAAACCTTGATCATGAAATATTATTCGTCCTCAAAGAATCTCAGTTGTTGAGTTGATATTGTGTGTTCTCATATGATGTGGGTGTGGAGACGCGGGTTTCCTTGGTTTTACAGCGGCTTAGCCAGCTGATGGTTCTGATAACAATGCAGTATCCATTACTTGATATACCACCCAGCCACCACTTTGAATTACCCCGGGGTCACAACCTCTGAGCCACTCACTCCCATTGCCAACCATTGGTCAGTACTACTCAATACCTTGGGTCTAGTTTCCCAATAGGTATCAACCCCATCCTCTTGTACACCACTACAGTCCCCATAGTAGTGTCTGGAGGTGGGATATTGGCTCCTAACCAGCAGCAGATGTGGCTCCACAGAGAACACCGGCTCTCATTAACTTCAATGGATTTCCTAATGCGACAGCTACCATATTTCATTTTCCACGCATATAGACCCCAGTGGACCTCACGGGGGCAAACTGATACTTCCACTCTCTTGCACTGTGGAGAGAAGTGGAAGGATTCTAGTATGGGCTACGCTGAGAGCGGGGGTGCGGAGATAGGGAGTGCGGCGTGAGGGAAGCAGTGGGGAGTTGAAATGTCGGAAACCAGAGCAAAAGACACGACCCCTCTTACTGAGAGGAAATCAATTAATTCAGGCTTTTTACTGCACTGTGTCTGCGATGAGGGGTTACAGCCGAGTCAGCGATCCAAGATCGTTTTCAACGGTGAAAACACAGACTTGTGTCATTGCATTATGGGGGCTTGTTTGGGTGTGGGAAAGGAGACAGTGAAGGATCGAGAAAAACAGTTAAAAGAGGGAAACATAGATGCTAAGAGAGATGGATGCAGAGGGAGTGCGGGAATTTATGGTTGCAGTTCTGATTGTTCCTGTACACGTGAGAGAGCACAGCTGGGGAAATGAGGGAAATGGAGTACAGATGTACTGTATCAAACACAGAGGTCTGAACTTCAATAGATATATTACAACGCAGTCCCCTGCTGCACCGCCTTTCTAAACATCAAAACCTACCTCTACCTTTCTCACTCTTCAAGCTACTGACCCCCTCCCCTTGCCTCCTTTAACATACATACACACTTACCCGATAGCTTGTTCCTTGCTCTAATATCCACTGCCTGCCCCGTGTCTTGGTGGCGGCTGCGTTCATTTCACTTTACCCACTTTATTCTCCTTATTTTATGGGCACAGCAGGTATGAGGCCTTGAGCAAGTTGTGGCCTGCTTTGAACTGTGACTAGCTAGTCTTAAATGTAACATACATACACATGTCCAACCCTAATGACATGGGTATATGATCATGCCCCATATGACAATATATCACAGCTGTTCACCTCACCTCCTCCAACCAAACACACACACAAATACAAATCATTTTGAGAGGACATGCAGGGAAAGAAGGGGAATCAGTGGAGGGTTAGAGAGCTTTGCTCCTGAGAATTTACCTTTAGGCCTCAGGCTGCTCAGAGGAGGCATTGGAAGTGGAACTGGCCCTGACCCTCTCCTTCTCTGTTTCCCTGCTAACTAACTAGCAAGGGGAAGGGGGGGGGGTGCTTTCCCCAAGGAGCAGAGAGCTGAGACATTGGATAATTCCCGGTGCTTTCCCGGTGCCTATAGAGGAAGGGGCCCCTCTGGATTTGTCAGTTGTGGCTGCAGCTGTCTCCTGGAAAAATGGACCACAGTGGACCTGACACTTGATCTCTCTTCTCTTTTTCTGCATGTCTTTCTTGTCCTTTTATCTCATTCTCTCTCTGTGACCAACTCTGTCCATCTCACTCCATCATTCTCACCATCTCACACTTTCTGTATGCTCCTTGCACTATTTTGAAGCTCCAAAGAATATTCACACAAAACAGGAATATGGGCAGGGGCCTTGTTTCTTTGTTTGCTTTCTGCTTTACCGTGTTTGCTTTCAAAAATGATCCAGCATTGGTTACATTTAAATGTGGTAACCTGATAGCCGTCACTGCTGAAAATGGAATTTTAGACTTGAATGAGGACACAGCACAGGTGACTAGAGAGGCAGAATGCTTGAGTCTGAGGTGTCACACTTTGTGAACGGATATTGGCTAGGAGGCACGGCCTTGTTTGCTCCTTGAAAGAGACAGATGAAGTGAAGGTGTAACAATTTTTTTTTGTTTGAACATTTTAGTCTGCATATATCCTTAAACATGCTGGTAGCACAACAGGGGACTCGTAATTTACACACTGACAGGATTGTCATAGCAGCTCTCAGCTGGTCACTCTTGTATTTCTTTGCGTCTTCCTCTGATTTTTCTTTAACTAACTGCATCCCTGCCATTATCCTGTCTTTCTCCTTTATTTCATCCTTTTGTTCTGTGGTTTCTTGTCAACACTGCCACTGTTTCATAATTTAGCATTGATGTAACTACGCTCACACAAACCATTTCATTACGTCATATACTCTATGTTATTTCAGTACATAAATTGCAATAAAATGTTATGACTTTAATTTGAGAAGAATTACAAACTAAATTTCTATGTGATTTTTCATAATTCACAGAGGACCTTTTTGCCTTTGCCTTGCTGAATATTGAACTGTTCCTGAAAATTATGCCAGTTATAACTGATGTCCTCCAATGAACTACATTTTATTTTGTATAAATGCAATGCCATCAAGCTTCAGTTTTGCTTAGTTTTATTAATTTATAATAAAGCGGACCATTTACCTGAAAAAAAAACACAACCAAAACACAAAACTCAATCCAACCCTTAAGTTGAGTATCCATGTAGGCAGACAAATGGTTAGCAAAGCCAATCCTGCACCTTCACATACAAAAGCAGTTATAAACATTCAACTGTTGTCATCGCTTGTCTTTGTGCCTTGCAAGGAGGATGATCCAGTGACGGACCATCAAGATCTGCACTGTTTTCTCATTTCCTTACTTTATTCACTGAGGTTGCCCTAAATCTAATCATAGTTGACATGAAAAAAAAGACATGTGAGTTCAATCGGTAGCAGAGAATGGAATAGCAGCTTAATCTAATTGACGTATCAGCAGTAGTATGTGAGGAAATCCTCCCATGGTCTTTCTATCACAAGTAATTGGCCTACTTTGTCAATACAACACATCTGGCTCCCAGACCCGCCCAGTTGGACCAGCAATCTCCATAAAGTAAAACACCATCCATAAAATCTCCATTAGAGAGGGGCTGCATGGAGGTCATAGTGGGGAGAAGCAGGGGGTCACTGTTCCACTGTAATGCCTTCACACATGAGGTTAGAGGTGAGTGCTGTTGACATTCCTCCCATGACTGTCTGATATCAGTGTGATTGATCTGCTGTAGCTCACCTCTGGGAGGAACACTCCCCAGTCAGATCCTGAACTTAAACATTTATGTTTGGTCCCGCATCTTTAAATCTGTCTGTCTCTCTCTCTTCATCTTTTTCCGCGCACCTCTTTCTTCCTCTCTCACCTCCATGTCTGGTGGGTCTCCAGCGAGGCTTTAGTGTCACACAGGGATTGACCTTGGAGAAACCGTACCAGAGAGTGTTTATCTGGCTTTCCTCTTAGCTCAACCAGATAAAAGAAGATAGTCATGATTGATCGCCCACTCATCGCCTGAGCCTTCGTACGTCTGATGTTAACAGTTCCATGTTAGCTACAGTAGAGGCCTGGGAGTTTGTGCCTTGTCAAATTCCACACCTTCTGAATATAGTTGGCCTGTTGACAGGAGGTGAGGATTCCTACCTGCAGATGAAGATGGGCGCAGATTCATTTTCTGGAATACGAGTATAACAGCTTTTAGTTTTGACACCATATGGGAAAGATAGAAAGAAAGAAATCATCCATGAGATTGACATGACATGCCAGGACATTTCGTCTAACCTATCAGACAATATCATGGTCTTGGTCGCAAACCGTGGATGCCAACAAGAAACTTTGATTTCCAAAAGGAGCTCTTGGCAAATACCTGCCATATACTTTGGGGTTTGAATTTTTGTAACTGACGCCTCTTGTTGGCACAATGCCCGATCCAGCACAAAATGTGTCTACAGCTTACAGTTAGATTTGTTTGAAAATTGACATTGGAGAGAGTGAAATGACTATTGCTTTATCCAGACTGTTAAACAAGGACATGATTATGAGCAACACAAATACTTGTAATTTACAGTAAAGGACGAGTGAATGAAGTACACCCAGCCTTCCCGTAGGCCAGTCAGTCATTAGAGCCCACTTGTAGTCCAGCTTATCTCTTCCAATCAAACACACCAGCCCCAAAGTACCCCAGGATGGACGAAATCACATGTAATTGAAGGTTTTTAATTTTTTTTTCCAACTCCTTTTTAGCTGGAGCTCTTGTTTAGTAACCCTCCCCTCCCTACTGCTGCAATCTCTGGTGTCTTAAAGTAAACAAACAAACAAACAAAGTTGGAAACAGACGGTCAGCAGCAGGGCGGGCTGGTCAGGGTTCAGTCGCCAGGGCAACAGGATCCCATCTTGTTGTTTTTTTCCTTTGGGAGGTAAAGCTGGTGAGAATTCAGTGGGGTGACTTGTTGTTTATTGCTATAATTTGTCTGTGTGGCTCTAGAGAGATTCCAGGGCTCTTTGAAGAGAGGTTGGAAGATGCCTGGAGTGTGGCATGCTGGGCTGTGGGCCCAATTTCCAATTCTGAAAACAAATCCTTCCAACCCCAAAACAACCCAACCATGCCCCCCTTTACAATAATCTGTACTCCTGTTCATTATTCTGAGATGTGTCATATCCCTGCTCTGTGGTCATGTTTAATGTCCTCCAAAAAGACATTTTTCAGTTTTATGTGTTTAACTGTATTTACGCAAAAAATCAAAACACCAGATATACCATAAACCTCAGCAATATGAATCCAGTTTTTGGTTCAAGAATGTCATTACTCAAAACTGTAATTTACAAAAGAAGAATTTTTAGATAGCCTTTCTTTTCCTTTCTTTCTGTATGTATGGATAACAATAATTTGATATATGGCTTATCGTACATTGGTTACCCCAAGTATCCTTTCACCTCTTGCATTAACTGTGAATCAAAACCCCAAATCAGTGTTTTTTCAATTATGTGATACTGAGGTTTTCGGACGATTTTTTTTGACTGTTATGGGTGAGAGTCAAAGAGTGCAATTAGATGTGTAAAGAACAGTGCCTTAGAGGAACATCCCTACTTGTCCTTTAGATAAGATAAGATAATACTTTATTGATACCCATTGGGGAAATTCCTGATACATACCTTTTACATACTGTATTAGAATCTAGCTGTTCAATCGGAGCAACAGAAACATTTTGTGACAAAGGTATCCATGTTTAAAAAATGATTTGTATCTGAACTGAGAATGTTGAATGTGTGAATGTGAGGGTTGTTGCAGAACACAAGTCCCTGTGGCTAAAGCTCTGCTTCATGTTGATAAGCTATAGCTCAGATTATATTCTATCCTGGCTATGTTGTCCTGTGTGTGTGTGTGTGTGCGTGTGTGTGCGTGTGTGTGTGTGTGTGTGTGTGTGTGCGTGTGTGAACAATATTGCTATTAAGTTAATTGTGAACCGCTGACCTGCCAGTTAATTGGAGAAATGGACCTTACTGAGAAAGACTCTAAAAGTAACAATAAATACCAATAAACTTCAAATTTGTTCATCAAAAAAAAACTTGCAATGATATGATGAAACATCTTGTTTTAATGTTGTGGTACATTAGTGCACATTGTATTTGCTTTTCTCCTGCGTGTAAAAGCAAGACAACTTCAAATTCATTTTCAACAGACAAATACAAATACTAATTCATTTTAATGAACTCTTCAGCTGCAAAAATACAATCAAAATATTATCAACAAATAAATGAATACAACAATATCATATGCTCTATTTCACAGCTTCAAATAAATAAAAAAACAATATTTGCACTTAATAACAATGTTTTTGTTGTACTTGTATTGCTGAGCTACAATGTTTGTTGTAAATAATAGAGTAACCTGGTTGAAAAAAAGGCAGTATTACAGTCTCACTGTTCTCACTGTAAAGTCTGACTGTTCATAGGATATTGATAACTAAATCTTCTGTAGTTGGACGCACACCCAATGTTTAAAAGGTAAGAATTACATGTGCTGTAAATCTTAATCTTTGTGATGATGTATGCCAACTGAAAAGAGCCAGAACTATCTTAACATGCAGCTGTGTGTGTGTGTGTATGTGCTGTGTGAGAATCTCTTAGCTGTCAGGAAGTGCCGTCATCATTGGGTTGGCTGGCCTGGTGCACTGATGGTCACCGGATTCCCCAGTGACAAACTCCCTCACTCGCTCAAGGACAGGCACCAGGCATAAAAACATCCAACTGAAAGAGAAAAAGAGATGAAAAAAAAACACCCTACTAAAAGAGAAAGAGATGTAGGAAAAGAAAAAGAGCACAGATGGAAAGCAAGAGGCTGAGTGGTAAATAGCGAATGTGTGAAACCAACAGAGAGTGAATTGGAGAGGAAGTGAGCAGATGGAAACTGAGCAGTGATGAGAGATTTTAAGAGGGAGGAATATGAAGGGAGACAATAGAACAGACAGGGACATAGAGAGTCATGCAGTGGGAGGAAGTCCCCTAATAAAAGGTTTCCTGTCTCACTGAGTGTCCCTAGTCTCTGAGGCCTGCTTGACACCAATTAAACCTGCTCTGAGACTGACCACTACCGTGCGTGTACACACACATGCACACACACATGTACACGCATGCATGCACACACACAGACACACACACACACACACACACACACACACACACACACACACACACACACACACACACACACACACACACACACACACACACACACACACTGAGTAAAAGATTTAAGTTTACATTAATATAACCAGCTAGGCATGAATGATGCAAGTTTTTTTTTTCAATATTACTATAATTAGCCGATGATCAACGTGATTGTTACTATTAATTAAAACCAATTGGGGTATACATTAGACTTTTGCCATTCTATGCTAAAACATTTGTAACAGTACAGCATTTCATATGAACAGATAAGCACTTCATACAGATTACAATGTCTGTTACTTTGTTCCAAAATCAGCTCTGCACCCTGCTTTATTTGGAATAATGCAAGTTACTTGAAACAATTTCCTCAATAACAATTCAAATTTCATATTTTATGAGTCATGTAATATCTTGATATTCCATTGATAATTGTGAATAAATACAGTTGAGGTTTATACAGTATGTACTTAACTGTATTCATCTATGTAGTCTGTAGTCTTCACTGTTCACGTCTGTTTAAGAATGAAACTAAGGAAACAGACATTTCAGAGACTCCCTGATCAAGTCTCAATAAGACCTCTAGACAAACTGGCCTCTAACTGGCTTTGCCATCAATTCCTTAAATCAAAGATGTTCCAAAACCACAAAACTAATTGGACTGTAAAGCATCATTCAATGATTCACATGCTTCACAAGTAATCCTTTTACATACAGTGTGGGGGGAATAAATCAATCTCTGGAGACGCTGCATCACTGAACAAAATCGCAGCATAAGACCCATCCCACTGGCTAATCACCTCATAGAGCATAGAATTGGATTCTCAGATTTTTAGGCTATTGGACCAGTGAAGACTGCTTCAATAGGTCTTATGAAGCCTGGCGCAAAACATGTGAAGCTGAATGTGTATTTTTGTCATTTTAAGCAATACTAAATGTCATGTCCCTGGACTTAAACATCCTAAAACAAATTTATAGGAAAGCTGGTATGGTCTTGATTAAATTTTCAAATGTGTATCTTTTTAGATTTCTCATCTCTATGTACAGGGTATGCACACACTCTCTCTCTAACATACACACACACACACACACACACACACACACACACACACACACACACACACACTAACGCACACGTACACAACACATGCACATACACGTAAGGTTTCTGATCGGCCCAACCCTATTATCTATCTGTGTGCGTGGGTTGGGGCGTTTCTTTACGTCTTATGATGATTGATGTTATATTGTCGTAAAGATCAGTATTACAGTACTTCATGTTTTACAAACAACACATTTATCTCTAACACACACAAACAGGAGAACGGCTTCATTTTTCAAGTTCTTCCTGTTCTGTTTTGTCAGCAAGTTCAACTGTAACTGCAATTATTGTTGTACAAGAGCAACTTGAGATACAGCCATTCGTCTGTAATATAGACAAACATCTAAGTTTGTTCTAAGTTCAAGTGTTTCTTCTCAGTCGCAGACTTTCTGTTCACCCACACACAAAGACACACAAGAGACACACCTGCCCCTCAGGTAAATAAATAAAAGCCCTTTGTCATGCCTTGAGCACTTTCAGAAAAGTTTAAGAATTTTTATTCATGCTTTTTATGACTAGTTCAAATATTTGTGTACAAGAAACATTTTTTTCTTAGTATGATTTATTAGGTGATCCGGAAGCATGTTGTCAAGTATAATTGATCCTGAGCAGTGCACAAGGAACAATGGTAGAGAACTGCACTGTGTGCCAAACTGGATATGTCACAATAAAGTTGTGAGGCGGAAAAACCATCTTTGTAACAGGAACCAGGAAACGAGAACAAGCAGAAACTCATCCTGACAGGCTATACGCCTAACTGCCATTGCTACAAAAGCCTGCACTAACAGTTTTTCTATTTTTTTTGTTTCATGACATGACAAGCTTGCAAACTCTTTCAGTGAAACTATCTGTATGATCTCTGTTTACCTGCAGGACAGGGGATGTCTTTAAAAACGATCCTGCCAGTTGGGCCCTGTTTCCGTTGCAGATGAATAAAAGAAAACTCCAAGCCCTTATCTAACAACCAGACACTCTACAATCAGACCTCCTGCCAATCTATCCCTCTCTCTTCCACTCTTTTTCTCCTTTTGTTTGCTTACTCTACTTCTTTCTTACACTTCTTTTCTTCTCTTTCAATTTCTCATACTCTCCATCTCTTCTCTACTCCCTCTGAACTGCCCCCATTTCTCTTTCTCTCTTTCATTTAATTTATTCTTGAATGTCACCCTTCTCTATAAGTCCCCCTTTTTTCCTCTTTGTTCCCCCTCCACTTCTTCTCCACCCCTCTCTTGTTCGATCCCTTACTCAACTTTCACATTCCTGGAGCATTCCTGTAGGATTAGCCTTTAGCATTCTCAGGCTATGCAAAGGCCGCCACCCAGCGTCCCCCATCCCACCCCCACTGTGACGGTGATAGGCACTAACGGATGACAGTGAAAAGAGTGTGTGTGTGAGTGTGTGTGTGTGAGTGTGTGTGTGTTATTCTGTTGTTATTCTCTCAACCCCTTTCATCGCTTCCTCAGTCCTCAGTCTTGCCTGCTGCTCCTCTTCCACTGTAAACGGCTCTCATCCTACTTAGCAACACTCATCCCCTAGCACTGAAGGGTGTCCCTCAGACTATCCAAATATGCATACAAATGCATGTTTGGCCATTGATTTACAGGAACGACAGCGATCATTGTCAATTGGACCAATAGGAACAACAAGGAAATTATGAATCCAAAAAGTTGAGGGCAGGCCAAATACAGTACTGATTGTCTCCCATGGTTAAACTTTAAAATTGCATTATGGAACTTCCTTTTCAATGCTTATAAACATGATGAATCATTGTTTGTTTCTAGGACACATTACTTACAGAAATTTAGATTTTTGGTCATGAGCTAATTTTCATGTAAATTTGGTAAAAAAATGTTTGATAATAAGTACTTTTATGTTGAATAGACGGTAAATTTTTAATCCTATGAAAATACAAGAAGAACACAAACATCTGGTCAAGTTTGAGAGGCAGCCAATTACCTCAAATTATGTATTCTTTTGTTTTGTTTTGTTTTATTTTTTTTTATCAGCAAGCAATAGAGAAACCCCACTTGAAAAGTATCTAAAATGCAGAAAAAATGCCTAAATATGAGCAAAAATGACAGGAAGTTTCCTGAATATCAATGTATAGTGACAAAAAGAAAGTTTTTATTTTCTAGTAAACAGAAATATATATTTCAACCTCAGAGTAGTGATGTGGTCTCATATAAATAAAAAATGTATTGCTTGAGAAAAGTATTTGAATGGCTGATGTGGCATCGCCTCACTGAGTCATCACAGCTAATTCTCCTTGGCTGATTTTAGATTTCCAGTGGATGTTAACAAAAGCTGCATCCCACAACCAATGACAGGAAATGATGGAACAACCAATCAGACAAACAGAATTTGTGACACTGGTTCAAAATGTGAAAAATGTACACTGACTGCATGCGACTCGATCCATTTTGGTAGAACTTGCATTCTCTCGTGTTTTGTTTACAAAAATGCCTTTGGGAAAACCCAAAACTCTATTAGGCATTTTACTTCCACATTAGCTGTTGTGCAGCCACAGTATTAAGTTCTCATTCCATTATTAATTGGTTGTCATTGGTTTGTCAAGAATGAGGCCATTGGAATATGAAATGAAAAGGACAGATCTGCAGACTGAGAGTTGCAGTTGAAGTCTAGTTGCCAGGGTAGTGGAGAAAACCTAAATTCTGTAATACTGTTTTATCTAAGCCTAACTGCCTAACAGCATTTGATCAAGCTTCAAGATCTAGAGTTGTCTCTCAAATTTGAACTAGTTTTGGTGGATGTGTTTGTACTTTCCCTAAAAGATCAATCTTAGCCTAAAACTTATGTAAATATACCAATTTTTGTGTTCTTACACACCTAACATGAACCTAAAAAGTATTTGCTTATTTATGTATTTTGGTAGTGTTATCGCTAAAACCCTCAAGTTGATACTTAGTGTTCCACAGGTAGTGGAACAAAATTAAAATTCATTCATTATTCATTCATTTATTGTCGAGGAGTGATTGCAATCCAAGCTGTGCGATAACAAACAAACATGAAAAAGACACTTACTCCTCCATCTATTTCACTCTTTAATGGAGCTTTTAAGACCGACTGCAGCTGGTAGCATCATCAGCCCACCGAGTGGACAAATATTTATTTCACTCACACTTATTATCCTCAGCCAAATTGGTGGTGTCTCAAACTAGCTCATCCAAATTGCCGATGATCAGTTTAGTAATTCAAAGACAATTGGGACTGAGCCAAAGTAAATGGCCCTAAGTGAGTGCACAAGAATGTATCAGAATAAAGTAAGATAGAATTATTAATTTTCACAGATGTCAGTAGTACAGCACAAATGGAATGAAGACATTTCCTTGTTTTCCATTTTTTTCAAATTCCAAGATTTTAAAGATAAAGGTAAAGCATTATGAGGTATTCATGTCCCTTTTTCCTGTTTGTTCTTCTGTTTCTATAAGGGGGCTTTGTGTTGAGTCAGTGTTACAAGCCAAACTAGTAGCCCTGGCCTACCACATGTGGAAACACTCACAGAACAAAAAACTTGGCACGGGCAGACAGGAGGAGGGGTGAAAGAAATAGAGGTAGAGTTTGTGTGTGGGTGAGAAAAAGAGAGGAAAAGAGAGCAAGCCTTTTTTGCTCCTAAGTATCACCTTACTTCAGCCAAAATAAAAGCGTGATTAGAGCCAAAGACGCACCTCTAAAACCTCTCAGCTGTTTCCCCTTTCTCTCTTGCCAGTATGACTCAATTTTATTCCTACCTTCCCTCCCTCTCCCCCCTTTTTCTTGGATCTTCAGTCTCTGTCAGTTGCCTGGCTGAATATAGCAGTATACGCTCCCGTGGATGCCTCCTGATTTCAAAGTCTTCTTGAAAGTATTTCTGTTTATGCCAGCTTCTGCCCCTCCCCTTCTGCCTACTCCCCCACCCCCAGCTCTCTCCACACTGTGGATCTCAAATCATTTTACTCTGTCCCCTGCTAATTTCTCTCCTTATCCATCCCTAAATCTAAATCTCTCTCTCCTGACACATGTTGCAGTTCTTTCTCAGAATGTACAGTACTGTATTCTGTTCCTCCACATCAAGCTGATTGCTTTCTGTCAGCCTGTGCTGCTGTAGGGGCCCTAGGGGGCCCAGGTCCCTCACATCTAAACATCTGTCCATCCCATTACTGTAGCTGCTGCATAGCCTACCCAAAAACCCTTTTACTCATGCTGACAGCCACACTGGCGGGAATGAGAATGATATCCAAGGGAATGCCAGCATTCCCGGGTGTCTCCTCAAAGCTCCAGATTATGTGAGCCAGCTGGCTGAGAGACATGGGGAGTCGCCAAGCAGCGTTCTGCTGGGCATCTGATAGGGCCCCGGATGTTTTCAATATGTGGCTATTGTTAAGAGATGTGTATGGATCAGGATGAGGATGGGAATGCATGCACTGCAACAGTCATCAGTCGGCTGGGTTGTTTAGTTGGAATGTAAGTCAGGAAATCTATAATGGGTTTTACTGTACATGCTGTATAGATGACTGTTATCTTTTAGCACCCTGGGATACAGAGGAAGCGGATGCGACCATGGGTGGTGGTAGTGATGATGATGATGATGATGATGATGATGATTATGATGATGACGATGGTGATGATGATGATGATGATGGGACTTTAAAAACACATGATTTTTCGGATGTGTATAGCCTCATAGATTTTTTCATTCAAGAGAAAATATCAATTCACCCATCAAATATCAACATTTTAATTTTCATTGAAATATCTGCATATAGCAATGACAAATTTGTTGTCCACGCCAGTTAAGGGTATAGAACTAAAATTTGGCCGTGTGATCCATCTATCCAACCATCCATCCATCTTCGACTGCAGATCTGGTTCTAAGGGAGAGCCTGGACACCCTGCGGTGTAAGCTCATTTCAGCCGCTTGGAATCGCAACCTTGATCTTTCAGTAACAACCCACAGCTCATGATCACAGGTGAGGGTGGAAAAGTAGATCGATGAGTAAAATGAGAGCTTCCACTTTTGGCTCAGCCCCTTCCTCACCAAGATAGACTGGTGCAGAGTCCGCATCACTGCTGACACGGCACCAATCCACCTGTAAATCTCCTGTTCCATCCTTCCCTCATTCGTGAGCGAGACCCAGAGATACCGCAACTTCTCCACTTGAGGCAGGATCTCCTCCCCAACCTGGAGTGGGCACTCAAGAGCACAGGTGGAGTGGGCACTCTACCCGGTGCTGAGGTGCTGATCCTCATCCCAACCTCTTCCTATTTGGCTGCGAACTGCTCCAGCGAGATCATGGTCCCATGAAGCCAACAGCACCAAATTATCCGCATAAAATAGAGACCCAGTCCTGAGGTCACCAAACCAGATCCCCTAAACACCCTGGCTGCACTTTGAAATTCTGTCCATAAAAGTTATCAACAGAATCCGTGACAAAGGACATCCCTAGCGGAGTCCAACCCTCAGGGGAAACAGGTCCGACTTAAAACCGGCAATTTGGACTAGCTCTGGCACGATCATAAAAGGAACAGCCCATAGGGTTTGGTACCCCATACTCCTGGAGCACCCCTTACAAGATTCCCCACAGGACATAGTCGAATGCCTTCTCCAGGTCCACAGAACACATGTAGACTAGTTGGGCAAACTCCCATGCTCCTTCAAGGGCCCTGCCAAGGGTGTATAGTTGGTCTACTACTCCATGGCCAAGATGAAACTATATTGCTCCTCCTGGATCCAAGGTTCAACGATCCGTTTGACCCTCTTCTCCAGCACCCCTGAGTAGACTTTTCCAGGGAGGCTGAGAAGTGTGATCCCCCTGTAGTTGGAGTGCATCCACCAATCCCATCTTCAAAGAGACAGATCACCACCCTTGTCTGCCAATCCAGCAGCACTGCCCCGACCTTCCACGTGATGCTGCAGAGGTGCGTCAACCAGGAAAGCCCCACAACATCCAGAATCTTAAGGAACCGAGGGCGGATCTCATCCACCCCCGGGGCCCCACCACTGAGGAGCTTCCTGACTACCTCGGCAACTTCAGCCCTGCAAATAGGAGAATCCACCCAAATGTCCCAGGACTCTGCTTCCACATTGGAAGGCGTGTGGAAGGAGACCCCTGGAAGTATCCCTTCCACCGATCTACAAAGTCCTGAGTCGAGGTCAGCAGCTCATCATCTCCACTGTACACAGTGTTGACTGTACTGCCAGAATCACCTTCCAAAAGTCGTTCTCCATG
The DNA here is from genome assembly GCA_901007705.1 of Fistularia tabacaria. NCBI lineage: Eukaryota > Metazoa > Chordata > Actinopteri > Syngnathiformes > Fistulariidae > Fistularia > Fistularia tabacaria. Next base: position 66,493 of record CAAKHD010011764.1, read on the forward strand.
GCCTCTCCAAACTCCTCCCACACCGGAGTTTTTACCTCTGCAACCACCACAGCGGCATGCTGCTTGGCCTGCTGGTTTCTGTCAGTTGCCTCCGGAGCCCTACAGGGCAGAAAGGCTCGGTAGGACTCCTTCTTCAGCTTGGTGGCATACCTC
>CAAKHD010011764.1:75157-87020 GCA_901007705.1 Fistularia tabacaria
AAGTGGGTAACCGAAAAATAGAATGTTTTTGTGTTTGTTGGGGGGCGGGGGGGGGTGCGGGGGGGGGGGGGGGGGGGGGGGGGGGGGGGGGGGGGGGGGGGGGGGGGGGGCGAGGGTATCCTTTGGGTTAATTTGGCCCTATTTTGTTGGTGGTCATGTTGAAGCTGTGTATTGCCCAAAGGGACATTCAGTTTTGGGGAGGGGGCAGTTGCAATCGTTTTTCTGAGGGGAGACAAATGCACAGAGGAAACACTGGTAGCACTTAAGCAAAGCCAAATAAACAATTTGGGTCCAAATGACTCACAGGTGTGATCAAGCAGGGCCGCCTTGCGCAGAAAGGTCTATGGTGGCATCTCTGCCGCCAAAGCAGTGGCACGGTCTGCGGCAAGAGACCGATTATGTAATCATTTCAGCTGTCAGTAAACCCAAACCAAACGTCAGAGGGAAGGAGAATGTTGACTTTTTGTGATTCTACATAGAATTTGTATCACTGAAGCTGTTCATGGATACCTTTATATGTGAACGTATAGATTCCCCTTGTTTCTCACCTCACTCATGTATTTTGAGTTCTGTAAAGGCTCATTTGAACAACTACACAGCTATTAAAGAAAGAGCAAGAGAGGAAGAAACAATATCTGAATGGGCACATAATGCTTTTCTGGTAGCACATTACATCAGATTATATTCACTAGATGGACAACTAAAATTGCATCAAAATGGGTAATCTCAATGAACTTGTGAAGGTTTAAACACTGAGCACGCTGCAACTCAATAAAGCCTGAAAGAGGCACTAAACACAAACATACAATGCAGCTTTTCGAACAAACCTTCTTTCACTGATGGCCACAGCAGCCAGAGCCTTAACTTGATTAGTGGGATAAACATCAGCTCAAAAGCATTATAGGGGTATGGTATAACGGTGACCTCACTGATAATACACACACACACACACACACACACACACACACACACACACACACACTTAGCAAGCAGTAAAACTAAGCTTGGCATGGGCAGCTGCCAAGGCCAATCAAAGCGCTCTGTACATCCTGGAAGCAGCTGTCTCGTATAATTATAGCTGCACGTGTGTCATCTGCCTTTCAGTTGGAAATGAAGTTCAGAGTAGCTCTGTATGCACAGCATGATTTTTTTAGCAGGGGGTGGGGGGGGGCACATGTGCCTTCCAGTTGGGGTACCGGAAGGATTAATTTTATTTTAAAAAGGAAAAGTGTAAAATGAAGCAACAATGTTTCAGTGTCCATCAGTCATTTACAACTGGTAGCTTAACTTCAACTGAAGTTGGATATTAGCTTAAAATGTGTATTTTATTTATTAAAATGAAGGTTTTATTAACCTTTGAATTCACTCTAACATGTCAGCACAGAGTGGAAATTGGGACTCTTAGCATTTTACCCATCATTGCACTCTATAAAAAGCCATCAAAGTCCCATCAGTGTGTGCAAGGATCAAGCAGAGTTGGGTGACCTCAGGTGACCTCTGTGTCGGTCAATTCCTGTGTCCAGTGGCAGCCCAGAGTGTGTGATGAAACAAAGATCATCACAAGAGGTGGAAAAAAGGGGTTCTTAGTAATACATTTTTAAAATGGTAATTTCGGCCTCCACCATTTACACACACACACACACACGCGGACACACACACACACACACGCACACAGTCCAGATTGTCAAATGATAACAAACTGAGGTATAAGTGTTCTCCAGATGAGGCTTAGATAGAGAGAAGCCCTGTTTCTTTTACTCCTCAGCACAAAGTGTGTCTGTGGTGAGGTCAGCTGGTGACAGCTGAATGCTCCCAATCTGTACACCTCAGCCAGCGACTGCTTCACATACTTACTGAAAAGGCTGATTCATGCATTCATCCAACTTCCAAAATGATTCACAGCTCTCTTACTCTCTCTCCTTCTTGCTTTCACTGTCTGTCTCTCTCACTTACACACACACACGTACACACACGTACACACACATGCACACACATGCACACACACACAACAAAAACACATTGGACCCAAAGTAGAGGCTGAGGGGTCTTAACACAATCACCTTTTATTCTTTGTTGGAAGGCTGGAAAAACAGCAGAGCGACACGGCGGTTTCTCTGCCCATGTGGAAAGACTCATGGGAGATTATCACAGTGCAGCCTGGGCTGGAGCTGAACAAGGGCTCAGCTGTTTAACAGGAAGTCACCGCCGGCAGGCCCGGTGCCGCCAGCAGCTCTCCTCACTGCCTGGCTAGCAGTTGGTTAGAGGAGAAAAGTCAGAACTGACACTGATGCAACAAATTGCTGGGCTCAAGAAAGCTTCCTCTGTGCTCAGACTGTGTCTTTAATGCAAAAAGAGAGGATAGACGGCGAGCAAGCCGCATGAATCAGACAGAGATGGAAAGCGTAAGAGGAAATATTCAAGATTAAGTTAGAACATTTCTAAGGTGGAGGAAATTCCTGTGGAGTTAATTTGAATCTGCAGTGTGAGCAAACTTACGGCACAAAAAGGAGGTGTTTAATTGAGATATGAGCCTGAAAGAAGGAACGTTCTGAAAAAGTGATGGAAACCATCCAAGAACTGCAAGAACAGCAACTCCTTTTTCTAACATAAGGGACTTCTGATGGAGCAACATGAAGCAAAGTTACACAAAACCATTAAAATGACATTTGGAACCATGATTCTGCTGTACAACTCAGCCATGTGGCTCCTTTTTGACGTCTAAAGATTTAATACAGCTTTCGTTGTGTCGCCTACGCAATGCCTGAGCAGAGGAAAGATCGAGAAACAGATAGAGACTTGAAGAGATGCACAGAGTTGCATAGAGAAAACACAAACTCTTCTTGCCATCAATTGAAACACCAAGTAATTAGCATTGCAGATACTAGTGATAGGAAGTGTGAAAAGGCCTCATGCATACAGCTTGAATCCGTTCATTGTCTAAGACTGCGCACCAGCCTTACTGTATGGTGCAGTGTGGGAGTGAAGTTAGGATCTTCGGCGATTGGAATTTACTGTGGATATGTGTGGGATTCAAGGCTTTCCTCTTATCACAGCCAAATGTCAAAGTGAGGATGTAGTGGTGCGGAAACAGAATAAAGCATAGCAGAAATACCTCTCAGGCTGTGTCAGCGGCATACTTCACATTCAACTACGGACTCTAAAGAGGTGCTAATATTTCAGCTTGTAGACCCTCAGCTGATACGATGATAAACATAGAAATCAATGCACACCACGGAAATATTATTTGTTTGGTGTTTGTACACACATGCAAATGTTTAGAGCATGTTGAAAGTTTTTCCACACAGACAGTGACCACAGTTGATCAGTTTAGACGAGTGTTTTTCTTGTGACCCTAAAGGCATCAAAGCAGCATTTTCCTGAATCCACAAAATGTACAGTTTAAAGAAAAGGAACACAGGCTCAGTTGGTCTCTATCTGTTAGGACCCATCTATTTGCTTTTCTTTATAAGTACAATTGGAAATGGCATTTTATGTATTGATATCTGCATGCAGTTTATATTTGATGACAATAATCTTGTCCTCTCTCAGGCTGATAAAACTAAACTAACGGGATTATTCACGTTGGTGATTGTCAGTAAGCCGGCGATACCTTACTGCTTTATAACTTGTACGTACTGTTCCGAAATCAAAAGTTATCGAGGGATACTTAAAGCTTAAAACCACTAAAAAAAGTGGTCCAAGTAGGAAAACACTTCATATTAATAGAAACAGAAAGGAGCTGTGTAAATCTAACCTTAAACGTTGGGAGGATTTTTTTGTTTCTAAAATTGGTATCATTAATTAAAAAAGCAAACGTTTACTCAGTTACCCCTTATTCACCGTAAATACAAATGGAGCTTCCACTCAAGATAATGATCCCACCTTGAGAGAAAACCAGAGGTTGGCCAGAATTTTGGGGGAAGAAATGATAATGACAAGGTTTCATGCGGGCTTTTTAAGCAAAATGTACTCCATAGCCACTAGGCCTGATTGATGAATAGTGACATTAGCTTCAACAGTTGGATGCAATCATGCAATGACAGGCTACTGGGTGCATCATGGGCAACATTCAGTAGATTTACAACCCCGGCCCCAATACCTCACATTGCTGTAGCATTTAAATGAAACAGTTTGATTGCTTAGGAATTTGATTATTAGTATCTTTAGCACTTTCTAAGACAGGATTTTCACTTAGAATTGTTTCCTGGTCTATATTTGAAATTTAGTTTGGCAACCAAAGAAATAAGTCACTGGCAATATTCCTGATTATAACTAGTTGTTTCGTTTGAGATAAAATTTAATATTGTTACTGTTACTTTGTAAGCTCCTTTTTAATTGGGAATGAGGGGTATTACTGGTGATGTGTTGATGGCTAACGGTGTTAAAGAACTAAAATGACGAAGAACAAAAAGGAAATCCCTCATAACCTGTTGACAGGACTTGCAGCCTTTGGAGCTGTGAGCTATCTCCTGCAGCCTCCATGATTTCATTAAACATGATCGAATGAGGCTTAACAATGTTAGCTGTGCCCTAACCACAACCTATACTCCCACATGACCCCTATTAACCAGCTATGTCTGGTCACTACATGGTACGCCAGTTCTGTTTGAAGTCCGCAAGTGTCACTGTCGCCTTAAGCTCCATGACAGATGACCCTCTGACCTTGTCCTTCAGAGGTAGAGGATCAATAAAGGCTCTTCCTGCAATCATCAAACAATTTGAATCTATGTGTGTTTAAAGGCACACTCATAGCATGTTCTGTGTATGTGTGGGGGTGTGTGTCTGTGTGTGTGTGTTTCTCACCTGCATTTCTTTATACTTAAATCTTCATGCATGAAGAAGGTTGTATCCACTCAGTTGTTGGCAACCTGCTGAAAAAAAATGAATAAAATCATTGAAGAAACTTTGTTTATCTATGGTGGTGGTTTGTTGAGGACTTAAATCCTTCAACCTACAGCTGGTGTAATTGTGGTTCTAGAGATTGAAAATCAATGGTGTCATGGGAATCCACAATTAGCATTAAACAAGTCTATTGATCAGGTGCATTTGCAATGCGTATTCCCTGGTGAACACCCTGGGAAGATTTGTCACATGACATGCTAAAAGATAGCTGTAATGTCAACACATTTTTATCAAGTAGGAGTAAGTTATTTCCTCATAACATACTATTCAAATTATTGTTTATTGCTATAATTGGTTTAAACACCCTGCTGAGTGACACTCCTTGCACAATTTTAAAGAGAGAAACACCTGGTTTATTAAAGTAATCCACAGCTCTATTGAGCAGTAAATCCTAAAAGAATCCTAAAAGCCGATACTTTAAGCAGCTGCTGATGTTTTGAAAAATATCACTTAATAGGTAAGATGATGAACAGAACAATATTATAATTGGGATGTGCTGAGCAGGTTCCAGTTAAAATGTAATCTCCATTATTACAAATGGCAACCTTTGTACCTTTATTTACTCTCATTTACCTCAAATATGCACCCTTAATTGTACAGTGACAGCGGCTCTTTGGTCAAACTGCATAACTTGAGGCAAAGGCGTGTGTGTTTTCCATATTCAACTAGCGTGGATGGTGGGTTGTGTCTCACGGCATTTTGTCAGAGAGCAGAGAGCCACAAGCAGAACGCTGACACACCAAAACAGGGGGTACATTCTCCTCAAATGTTTCTCAACCTAGATGAGTCCCAGAAAAACTGGCACTGCTTAAAACAAGCGTGTTGGCCCTTCGCTTCCTTGTGGCTGGGACTGAGGGTATAATAAGAGAGGTGGTAGGAATCAGGGGCCTTTCTAATCCTTACCTCCACATAGACAGTACTATTATCAGCCTTGTGTTTAAGTCAGGCTCCTGTCGAGTTTCAGAGAAAAGGCCTTGTTTGTGTAGAACAGAAGCCAACAAACTGTACTGGTGGCAGCATTGGAATGGTTGAGTCATGAGCTTATGCTAAACATGGGTGGGGATGCATAAACATAACCTGTACACAGAGGAATATAGTCATATAAAACACATGGAAAAATACAGTTCATACTTTTTTTTTTTAGTTTAAATAGGCAGGTAGCGTAGTGAGTCATTCTAAAAGTATGTAGCTCACATATCTATCTCTTGCTTTTAAACCTGAAAGTTATATTATAACCTGAAAGTGAGGAAGAGGTCATGCAGGGCAGTTGATACTTTCTGCACTCTCTGCAATTCAGGGCTATCAATCATGTTATTATGTGTTATTGGACAATTGAAAGCTGAGTAAATTGGAGTGGAAACAGATTAAGGGAGACCTGTTAACGCTCAAATGTCCTCAGTGCATTCCAGCTACTTTAATACATCATGCACACAGCACATGTGCGCACATGCACATCTACATTTAGAAATATTTGAGGTTCATCCGTTGAGTAGCTGATGACAGTTGGATTGAAATGAATACAGTGGCTAATTAGTAAATGAACAATTGAATAAACAAATGGGTACATTAAGAAGAAAACAGCCAAGTGAACGCATAATTGTGAAAGGTCTCCTGAACACTCGTCCCTGGTGCACAGAGCATCGGGTGTGTGTTGTATAGACGAGAGGCCAATAGGGAAATCAGTGGAGACGTCTTAAATGCCCTAATGCAGTCAAATTGTTTTCAGATTTAGCATTGATGGACAGTTTCCTTTCAACCATTTAACTACCTCCACACATAGAGACACACACACTCTGCTGCATCGGTCAGTTGCGCTGAGTCTGGACATCGTTACAACGCTCTTTGCTTGACCCTTTGCCCTCTGACCTGTGATCCTGACATGCTGTTGCATCGTGAGCCATGAAGGTGGCCAGAGCGGAGGACTAATCTGGTACAGGAAGTCATGGCCGGAAAAGGAGGAGATGGGTTGGCGGTGGCTGATTGATATGTACCTAAATAAACCAATAAAGATCAAAGGCATAGATAAGTCCTGAAGACGCGTTGAAAGCCTTCATTTCTCTGTCTGTTTCTTTTACTCTTTCTCTCACATGGCCTAGTGGAGACAAGAGGCATGAAGTGTAAGGGATATTTGAACACCAGTGGCATCCGGCTTCTGCCCAGACTTGTGCTTTACACCTGATTAGTTACAGGAGGTGGGCAGGTGGGAAGGAGAGAGGAAGAGAAGACAGAAGAAAGCAGAGGAGAGGAGCAGAGAGCAGAGGAGAGGAGAGGAAGTTAGATAATTGCTCTTCTTCAATCAATGCCTTACTGGGGACCTTAATAAAGAAGGTCAATGATGACAGTTTGTTTGCATCCAGGCGTCTAATTGGAATGTACCTAACTACAGTAAACTATAACTTGCTTTTGTATATTTGCATCATACAATCTTCAAAATACATTTTCATCTTTTCACTTTGTTGTCTATGTATTGGAAACCGCATCCCTGTATGGCAGCTGGACAAGTAGAGACCTGTACCATGGTTCAGGATGAAGCAATTCAAAAAGTAAGGAATAAATGGGGAGTTTAAGGGAAGAGGATGATGTTAAGGAAAAAGAAGACAGAAATATGCAATGACATTTGAAAAGCAATGCATGAAAATCTGAATCCAATAATTCATCTGACCCATGAAGCTGTTGCTCATATTTTGTGCAAACTTTTGAATTTTTTTCCATAAAAGCAAGTTGAGCGCCCTTTGAGGGGCAGGTTCGCTCCTCTACCTTCAGAACATCAGAAGGGTAGTTTGGTAAAAATGTACCAGGGTGGGGTGAAAGCAACTCAAATTCATGAGCAACGTTGAATTTGAGGAATTAACTTGGTTAGGGACAATGTTGCACAGACTACTAAGAGCAAACATTACTCTTTGGGTCATGTGACCTGGATCTTCAAATGAAACATTTCATACGGTATCTGTCTGACTTTAACAGACTGATTTGTATATAAATTCAAATTACAGAAGTTTAAAGTAAGCAAAGTATTATAAACAAATGTATACTTTTTCATTTTTCTGCAAAGGGTTACTGTGTGTATGAAGTCCTCACTGATCATCCATTGTGTCCCCAAGAATAATAAAAATGATAATAATAAACATAAAACAACATCATCACACATTCTTAGGAAATTTTAAGATGAATATTTTAATCAGGAAAACCCAACAATCTCTAAATAAACTTCAGAATATTTTCATAGTCCTTCACTCATAATTTGTTGTATGAATGTTCCGTTTAAACATGAATATGATCATCATACATTATATAATTGGAACAAATTGCCTTTATCTAAAAAGATGTTTCCAATACTCATATTGTCTTCATTCACCCATTCACAGAGTGTGAACCTTACTGTAATAACTTAATAAATTTGCCAAACAGTCTCCCATAAATCCCATTTTTTTTAAAACATAAAGGTTCTTGATACTTTCAAAGCATACAAGCATTGTCAGTGTTACACATTTTAAGTTCTTTCTTTTTCCCAATAACATCTGTTTCCTTTATTGGATACTGTGATATTCTGCCCATACTAGTTCATGTGGCATCTATTAGCTGTTTGAAATCTTCAGTCTTGCATTGTTGTTGGGGTCAGTGTTTTCCTCAGTGTTTCTCTAGAGTAGGTATTGACTGCGCATGTTTTGTAATGTAAGCCTTTATTTAACTTTTATTCTTCCTGTTATTTAAATTTTCCTTTACCTTTTCTTCTGGTTTTGGCAGTAAATACAAGACTATATAATTCACCTCCCTGTCAAGAGGGTTTTCCAAGAATAATAACATACTGTGACCCAGGAAGCAAACTTAAACTTTCCAACCCTTCCAGCATCCATGTAGCTACATCTGTGTGTGATGAAGTGGTCAGTTTGCTAATAAAAATGAGATGAGGCTTTAAAGGCATTCCTCCATTTTACAGCCAGGTGTGTGTGTGTGTGTGCGAGAGAGAGAGAGAGAGAGAGAGAGAGAGAGAGAGAGAGAGAGAGAGAGAGAGAGTGAGAGAGATAGCTGAAACTAGAAACTAATGAAGAAGCAAACAGCTGGAGTGCTATCAACACCAGCTCCCTGATCTCTATCACAACTTTTCACCAGGCCAAACAAGCAAACAAACAAAAGGTACTAGCACAAACAATATGGAGGTAATTGACGTTCCCTGTGAGTTGGAACACAACCTCCAACTGGACTGTGTATGTATTTACATATGTCCACACTCAAACTCAAGCCAATCACGGCACAACAATTATCACAGTGTTACCCCCATTGTTAGGGGCTCACTTTCAAAACTTGAATGTAGGAGGTGTTTTTTGCTGTAGGAAGTGGGCATGAGTATTGGTGTACAACAATTTGTCATTATGATGTTACTAGTCATGCAAACAAAAATCGATGTAATTAATGGGCATAAACCTGTGAAGATGACCATTAAAAGGGAGCATGATCATTGGTGTGGGATTATGTATGGGAAAGAGGAATGGCAGTTTATCAGGGAATAGGTGGGGATAAGGTAGACCTAAAACAAGGACAAAGTAATTCTGTTTGGCCCGTGTTTCAAAGAGTAGTACAGAGAAAATGTGTGCTGCAGGTTTGTATTACCATCATGAGTGGGACTGATGGGTCAGAAACCAGAAAATCTCAAGAGTAACTTGGGTAACCAACAATTATCATCAATGAATTATGGTACATTCATATACATTACTTTGAATACAGACTGGCACTTATGGTGAAAATGTTATATGAAGATACTTATGTATGTATTTTTTCTCAGATATAAATGAATAAATCCCCTTTGCCTGGTGATTATTTCTTGTTGATTTTTGGGTGCTGTTTTCACATGATTATCAAAACAATCAAATACTAATCTAGCAGAGCCTTTGCCAAAACAAATATTAATATTACCTATGGACAATTTTCACAATATAATGCGATGCCGTACTGTATTTCATTCATGCAATTTTAAGATCTATCAAATATAATCACCCTTGTCTAGAGAGGGAAGGTTAGTTTATCAAGGTAAATTTGGTATGGAATAACCATTTCTGTGTGTTGTGTCATCTAATTGGCCTGGCACAAACATCAGCGCTCCCCCATGTAGACATGTGGTTACTTAATTCTCACCAGCATTTCTCAATCATGTCTCATCAATTTCCAAATGGTCAAAGTATGTCAAAGGTTTTACAACAATTTAATTCTTGCTTCCTTTCATTACTTTCAAGCTAACTTCACGATTGATTCTGAGGCAATATGAACAATCACATACATCCTTTACATGGCATACCTCATTAATTTCACTGAATTACTTAGCCCATGCTGTTGCAAATTGACCTTTATGTTGTTATTCAATCAATTCTCCATCATCCTGTTTCAAAACTGGGATTTTTGGTATGTTTTTTTGCTACTGTTACTCCTGAACACTGTTACATGATGACATTGTGTTGCTTAGCTTCATTTTCTGTCACAGAATCAGAAAAAAATGAATTTGTCCCAGAGGGAAATTGGGGGGCACGTGGGGTACCAGCATCAAATTGTGTATATATATATATATATATATATATATATATATATACGTGTGTGTGTGTATGTGTATATATATATATATGTGTGTGTGTGTGTATATATATATATATACATACATATATATATATATATATACACACATTCATATATATACACACCTCTCAAGATTTTCCTCAACCTGTTCCCTGCTCTCACTACAGATCACAATGTCATCTGCAAACATCATGGTCCATGGAGATTCCAGTCTAACCTCATCTGTCAGCCTGTCCATCACCATTGCAAACAAGAAGGGGCTCAGAGCTGATCCCTGATGAAGTCCCACCTTCACCTTGAACTTCTCTGTTTCACCTACAGCACATGTCACCACTGTCTCACAACCAGCATACCTTGACCAGTCTAACATACTTCTCTGTTACTCCAGACTTCCTCATACAATACCAGAGTTCTTCTCTCGGCACCCTGTCGTATGCTTTTTCTTGGTCTACAAAAGCACAATGCAGTTCCCTCTGACCTTCTCTGTACTTCTCTATTAGCATTCTCAAAGTGAATACTGTATCTGTAGTAATCTTTCTCCACTCTTCAGGCATCTTGTCTTTCTCTAAGATCCTGTTGAATAATCTAGCCAGAACTCTACCGCTACCTCTCCTAGACATTTCCATACCTTCACAAGTATATCATCTTGGCCAACTGCCTTTCCATTCTTCATCCTCTTCAATGTCCTCCTCAATTCACTTTTACTAATCTCTGCTACTCTGTGGTCTGCAATAGTCAACTCTTCTTCCCTTCCCTCTCTTTAATTTTCCTCATTCATCAACTCTTCAAAGTACTCTTTTCATCTTCCCATCACTCTTCTAGCATCTGTCAATACATTTCCTTCTCTATCCTTAATTACCCAGACCTGCTGTACATCCTGTCTGTCTCTATCGCTCTGTTTTGCCAACCTGTATAAATCATTCTCTACCTCCTTAATGTCCAACCGAGCATACAAGTCATCGGATGCCCTTTGTTTTGCCTTTGCTTCCTCTATCTTTATCTCACGCTGCATCTTCTTGTACTCCTGTCTGTTCTCTTCAGTCCCCTCAGTGCCCAACTTCTTCTTTGCTAACCGCTTTCTCTAGATACATTCTTGCACTTTCTCATTCCACCGCCAGGTCTCCTGATCTACTTTCCTTCCAGACGTACTCTCCTACCTGTCTCCCTGATCACATTAGCTGTAGTTGTCCAGTCATCTGGAAGCTGTCCTTGACCACCAAGAGCCTTTCTCATCTCCTCCCTGAAAACCATACAGCACTCCTCCCCTTTCAGCTTCCACCACTTTGTCCTCTGCTCTACCTTTGTCCTCTTCATCTTCCTTGTCATCAGAGTCATGCTACAAACCACCATCCTTTGCTGTCTGGCTACACTCTCACCTACCACTACTTTGCAGTCACTG
>CAAKHD010011765.1:0-16793 GCA_901007705.1 Fistularia tabacaria
GGACCGCGGTCGGGGGACGCTCCACGCCGGCGGGTGGAAAGGCTGGGTGAGGGCGCCCCGCACGCCCGGGCAGAGGTGCGGCGACCCACACACACACACACACACAGGTGAGAGGCTCCGCCCACACACACATGCACACACACAGGTGAGAGGCTCCACCCACACACACACACACACGCACACACACACACACACACACACACACACACACCCCCACACACACACACACACACACACGCACACACCCCCGCTCACACACACACACACACACACACACACAGGTGAGAGGCTCCGCCCACACAGGTAAGAAGCTCCGCCCACCCACACACAACCTCTCTCTTTCCCAGCCGGCCTTCCAATCTGTCTTTCTTTCTTTCTTTCTTTCTTTCTTTCTTTCTTTCTTTCTTTCTTTCTTTCTTTCTTTCCAATCTCTCTTTTATTCTTTCCAATCTTTGCAATCATTCTGTCTGTCTTTCTTTTATCTTTCTATCTTTTTTCTTTCTTTCCACTCGTTCCCATCTTTCTCTTTCCGTCTTTTTTCCTTCTGTTTTTTTGCTTCCAATCTTTCATTCTTTCAATCTCTCATTCTTTCTTTCTTTCCTTCCAATCCATCGTTATTTCTTCTTTCTTTCTTTCTTTCTTTCTTTCTTTCTTTCTTTCTTTCTTTCTTTCTTTCTTCCTTTCTCTCCAATCTTTCTTTCCAACTTTTCCTTCCAATCGTTCGCTCTTTCTTTCCAATCTTTCTGCCATTTTCTTTCTCTTTCTTTTCATCCAATCTTTCTTTCTGTCTGTCTTTCAGATCTTTGCCATCCTTCTTTTTTTCTCTCTATCTTTCTTTCCTTCCAATCTTTTTCTTTCGTTTCATCTTTCAAATTTTTCCCTCCTCCTTTCGTCCTTTTTTTCTTTCTTTCCTTCCAATCTTTATCTTTCTTTCTTTTTATTTCTGTCTTTCCAATCTTTCATTCTTTCTCTCCTTCTAATCATTCTTCGCAATCTTTCCAATTTTTCTTTCTCTCATTCTTTCTGTCTTTCAATCCTTCTTTCCTTCCAATCTTTCTATCTTTCTTTCTTTCTCTCTTTCCTTTCAGTCTCTCTTTCTTCCTTTCCAATCGGTCAACAGTCCTCTATTTATTTTATTTGAGTTTTAACATTTTTTCTTTTTTGTTTTTCAGAATATCTTTCTTTACATTTTTATCATTTGGGTTCCATTTGCTGATTTTTCTGCGAATTGTTTGAAACGGTGTCACATTCAGGACAACGACTTAAAAAACATGTCAAAATATGAAAGAAATTAAAAATAGCTGAGATGCTATGAAAAAAATGTATTATTGAAATAAGCCTCATTCATTCATTTGGTTTCAGGGTTTCATTTAAACGAGAACTGAACTCCAGTTATTTTATCTTTTAGACTTTTGTAGGATTATCAGTGTAACCGGTCAAAGTCATTTATTTCTAGTTTTTCAAGTTGAATGATTGTTATGATATTTTATTTAATTTTATTTTGAAGGGTTGTCTGGCTATTCTTTCTTTCTTTCCATCAAAGTTAATGGACTTTTTTTTGCTAATTGTATTTGTTTGTTTGTTAATCATTATTATTATTTTGTGTTTTTATGTGTTATTTTGTGTATTTATGTTTATTTTGGTTTGTCATCCACTTCCAGGAGGTACCGCTGGTTCCACTTCCTGTCTTATCCAAAGCACCTTTTTGAGCCTTTTCCTTTCGCCGCCTGATTTTAACAATACAAACATTTAAAAAAAGAGAAAATATTATACATTTATCTATAATATAAATAAAATACAAATAAAAAAGTGAACATTTTCTGTATTTAGGTATAATATAAATAAATCATAAATAGAAACATCCTTTTTTTTAATCTGTAATATGAATCTAAAAGACATAAAAAAGACAAAATATTTTATATTTGTCTATAATATAAATATATAACAAATAAAAAGAGAAAACATTATATATATATTTATATCTATAATATATACAAAATGTCCCTCTTGTGCCTGTCGGGTCCAAATGAGACATATTTTCCTCCATAAGGATGAGCTCAGCTGCTCGGCACCGACAGTCTGCTCCTCGAACTGTCGGTCGCCGCCGTCGTTCTCGCACAGATGGCCGCGTTCGGGCCCCGAACACAACTGTTTCTCTCCCGCCTGCTTCTCACAGCCCACGTTCGACAGCTCCTGGCTCGCGTCCCGGGAGGCAGCGAATCAAAAAATAAATAAAAATCAGCCATTAATTCAATTTCAAAAAATTAACAAGTGAGAAAGACACTCATGAGATGATTTTTTTTAAAAAATCGTAAAAATGTGGCAATAAATTAGGGAAGGAAATCTCACCCAAAAGGTCTCTGTGAAACTTATCAAAAATAAAAATTGGCTCACGTCTTGGAGGCTCACGTCAAACAAAAATGAGCTAATGTCTCAGAGATAGGAAATTAAAAACAAAATTCAACCATGAATTCAATTTAAAAAAATCAAAAAGTGAGAAAGAAATTAGTGAGATGATTTTAAAAAATTGTCGAATGTGTCAATAAATTCGGGGAAAGAAATCTCAGCAAAATTTTGTGAAACTTATCAAAAAAATAGAATTTGTCTCAAGTCCCTGGGAGGGGGAATAAAAAAATCCATTAATGTAACATTTAGAAAACAACAAGTGAGAAAAAAATCATTAGATCATTTAAAAAAAGAAATTACAATGTGCCAATAAATATGGGAAGGAAATCTCAGCAAAAGGTCTCTATGAAGCATATTAAAAAAAATTGGCTCATATCTCGGAGGTAGGGAAATAAAAACAAATAACAGCCATTAATTAATTTTTAAAAAATCAACAAATGAGAAAGAAATTCATGAGATTATTTAAAAAAAATGCATAAATGTGGCAATAAATTAGGGGAAGGAAATTTCAGCAAAAAGTGTTTGTGAAGCTTGCCAAAAAATAAATATTGTCTAAAGTCCCTGGGCTCTGGAATTAAAAAAAGAAAATCAGCTATTAATTTCATTCTAAAAAAATCAAAAAGCGGGAAAGAAATTCAAAAGAAAATCCCACCAAAAGGGAAAATCCCCCCAATTAGAGGAGTTTTTCCAAAAGTAAAAATGGTCTCAAATCTTGGAAGCAGGAAATAAAAAAAATATATTTATCAGCGACTAATTGCAATTAAATAAAATCAACAAATGAGAAAAAAGTTCATGACAATTTTTCAAAGAAATTGTAAAATAAAAATAAGTGGCAAACAAGGAAAGGTTTCCTGAAGAAAAATCCCTGTGAAATTTACCTAAAATAAAAATTGTTCAACAAATTATACAAAATAACAAATAATTGTGATGGGGACGGAAATCTCAGTGAAACATCTTTGTAAAACGGAACAAAAATAACAATAACTTGCTATGAATCATTTAAAAATAGCCAAAAAAGCAAATAATAACACAATAAAAACCAACATGGTATTCACAAGATATCTGTGGTAAATAAAAAAAAAACAGCGGGAAATTCAAATAAACCCTGTGAGACATTTAGAAGATTTCTGTTTTTAAATCAGCAATAAATTGTGCAAAAAACAAAAGAAAATCCCAGAATAATTTGCGATAATTTGACTGAAAATCTGAAATAAATAATAACAACTCCTATTTTTTCTATGTTTATTTATTAACTAATTAATAAAAAAAATCTTCTAAAAGTTAAAAAACAAACAGCTGAAAACAAGATTGCTGGCCATTCTAAAATAGAGTAAAAATTAAATTGAAAAAGAATAAGATAAGATCAAATAAGACAAAATAAAATAAAATAAAATAAAATAACATAAAATAACATAAAATAAAATAAAGCTCAACAGACCGGCAGCACTGTTTACAAGTGTGCCAAGGCTCTGAGTGAGTGAGTGTGTGTGTGTGTGTGTGTGTGTGTGTGACAAGCAGCATGTCACATTCAGTGGGTGAAAGTCGTCACTATGTGCTCGTGAAGCCGAGTGGAATGTGGCCACTTCACAGTTTTAGTCTAAATATAGCGGGGAGGGGACGGACAGGGACGGGGGGGCTCTAATGCAGTATTAACCAACCAACACACACACACACACACACACACACACACACACACACACACACACACACACACACACACATCCTTGACATCCCCCTTCCTCCAGTTCACCTCCTTTTCCATCTGTGGCTCCCCTCTTTCTCCCCCCAGTCCCCCCTCAACCCGACTCTTCTTCTTCTTCTTCTTCTTCTTCTTCTTCCTCTTCGTCTCAGCCCTCCTCCTCCTCCTCCTTCCCCTTCTCCTCTTCCTCTTCCTCCGTCCTCCATCCTCCTCTTCTTCCTCCCCTTCCTCCCGCTCTCACGGCCTCCCTTCCCGCCGTTGACTCGCGGTGTTTCTCGCTGTCTCTCACCCTCTCTGCCAGCGCCATATGTGCAGTGCTGAGCAGAGTGTGTGTGTGTGTGTGTGTGTGTCTGTGTCTGTGTGTGTGTGTGTGTGTGTGTGTGTGTGTGTGTGTGTGTGTGCACATGCTTAGATATAAATAGGAATGATGCCTGGAAGGACGGAGTGCATGGATGCACAGGAGGCACATCACACACAACCTGCAGCTATCCATTGGAGTGTGTGTGTGTCTGTGTGTCTGTGTGTGTGTGGGTGCATGCATGTGTGTGTGTGTGTGTGCACATGTGTGTGTGTGTGTGTATGTGTGTGTGTGTGTGTCTCAACACATCTGCGGCATTTTCATAGAATTGCCAGCCCCACTCCACTCCATGTGGTTCTGCGGGAGCCGTGATGCGTTCAAGGACCTCCGCTTTGGATGGAGGTCGTCACTCCCACTTGAGAAACCCAACGTCCTCGCCTCCTGTTGCGGAACCCCCTCACCTCCTCTCCCCTCCCCTCACCACGGTTCGCCTTCGCTGACCCCGCCGGAGGCCCCGCCGTTTCCCTTTCGCCCGCTTTCATCTCCAGGAAGCGAAGAACGCCGCTCGTGCTGGTGCCAACTAGTGGCCGGGTGGTGTAACTGCCACCGTCCATCATTATCCCCTAACTTAATGTTTCAGTGATTTAGAATTTTTTAATAACCCGCTCACCACTCACTTTTGTGTGTGTTTGTGTGTTTGTATGTGTGTGTGTGTGTGTGTGTTTGTATGTGTGTTTGTGTGCCTTTCCTTTCACACTCAGAAACAAACTGCACCTACTTCAACTTTTTCACATCCGGGGAAAACGCCGTCATTTTCCCGAAGACGATGGACAAAGGTGAGACGCTTTCTGGAGCGCCCGCACACACACACACACACACACACACACACACACACACACACACACATACACACACACATGCACACGCACAAATATTTGAAAAAAAAATCAGCAATATTAATAATAATTCTAATTATTAAGATAATAAAAATGATTATTATAATAAAACAATTTGTTTCAGGTGCCTTCCTTCACACTTAAGGACATTGTACAGACACATCCACAAAAAACAGACTTAAAAGAAACAATAAAAATAAGAGCGCACACTCACACACTCACACATGCACACACACACACACACATCAATAGCTGTTATATCTTTACACTGTGGGTGCGGGATTCATTCAAATATAATAAAAAATAGAATATTCAGCAATAATATTAGCATAAAAATGCTAATAATAATTATCATGATACATTTTTAAGGTGCCTAACTCAAAACTAGGACACTGTACAGATGAAAAAAAAAACTATAAAAAATGTAATTCATTAAAGTAACAACTTGGTAAAAAAAACAACTTTTTTAAAAAAAATGTCAAATTCGAAAAAAAAATCAAAATCATTAGAAATGTCAATTTTTACCGAGAAATTTATATGTATGCATATTTTTCTTTGTTCAAACGTCCACATGGGTCCTCCCCTGTCCCAGAGCTGAACCAGGCGGCGGCGGTCCTGGCCCTGATGAGTCTGGGCATGATGGCGACGGGCTCCGTGTGCGTCACCATGTCCCTCAGCAAGGAGGTCCTCTTCTTCCTCAAGCCGGCGTCCTTCTGCTTCATCCTGTCCGGTGAGGACGGCGTCAGGTTAGCATAGCTAGCATGTCGGCCATCTTTGTAATCCGTGATTTGAACCTGCCGATTAGCAGTATGCGGCCAAAAGTATAAATGTCGGCTGTTCTAGTGGGAGGAGGCTGGCGCCGGATGAAGGTTTGCTGTCGCCATGTCGACGGTGAGAACCATGCTGTTGAACGAGGTTGTTTTTTTGTTTTTTTTTTCTGTGTCGTCCAGGGGTCCTGGTCCTGCTCTCCGTCCTGGTCTTCCACCGGTCGGTGGTAGCGGTGCTGTCCGATGACGCCCTGCACCACCAGCTGTCCTGGTCGGCGGCATGCGCGGGCTCCGCCGGCGCCGTCGTCATCCTCGGCGGCGTCCTTTTCGCCGCCGTCGCGCTCCCGTTCAGCCCCTGGCGGCGATGCCTGACGCACAAGAACCGGAGAACCTAGCACTTGAAAATTCCAAGGTATATTTTAAAGGAACATGCTAACTACTTTGGAAACTGGACTGGACACCAAGAGCCTCGTCGCTAGTTAGCTTAGCACAGCATTGCCGATCCTCTCCTGTGAGGCCGCTTTCATTCTTTCCTCGTCCGGTTGTTAAGTTTCAAAAGTGGAAAATTGCTGAGTCGTGCTGGAGGCTTTCGCTGGAGGGAGAAAAACAAAAACCTCGGCTCAGCAGGATTTCTAATCACGATAAATTGATCAAGACGAGGTGAAACAAAAGCACCGCGTTGTAAGAATTATTGCTTTGTCACGTCTGAGCGCAAGGCATCGACCTGAATGCGTTTAAAATGATGGATTTCTCATAGGAGTTTGGAGAATGAGTTTTGTAGCGTGGGAATGTGTGTTTTAATGACTTTTGATGGCGGTGGGTTTTATATGCTAAACAAACCCTACGCAAATAAAGCTAAGCTAGCAGGAGGCCAGAATCCACTCCTCGCTGCAGCACAGAGGAAGCCGTTAGCCAACATTTTTGATGATGAACGCAAATGCGCCAAGCTCCATTCAAAAAACAGTCGTTTTAAGACTAGTCAGCTCCTCCTGTCTCTGTGGTGGAGGCAGGCAGGGCCACCTTGCATGTGTGCTAAGCTAAGCTAACCAGCTTTGCTGGCTCCCTGCCTCACACACACTGGGGATTAGCTGATTAGCATGATTAGCTTCCAGGAAACAAATAAAAGTACATTGGATATAAAACTAGGTCTTAATCAGATACAAGGAGTGATGTTCTCTGTGGTTTGATCGGCTCGGAAAAGGTCGGATTTTTTGAGTAAAAACTAGCATTCTTGACGAGCCACTGTCGTGTTTCTGTATCTGTCCCGAATTCATTCTTGAACAGGTTGCATTCACCAGATTTCAGATTTTTTTTTTCTTTTTTTTTTGCATAAAAATGTTTACAAGGGGTTTTATCCCAGCCTGAAATGCCATGACCTTATAAAATGAAATGAAATGAAATGAAATAAAATAAAACAATGCAAAAAAAATAAAAAATAAAATAAAATAAAATAAAATGAAATAAAATAAAATAAAATAAAATGAAAAAAAAACAAAAACAAAACAAAATTAAAAAAAAATAGATACATAAAAAAATGTTTTAAAATATATAAATGGATTATTCCTGTTTTTTCTGGAGTACCGTGAGTTGGAGCCGAACAACTCATCCCCCAAGCTCTTGGTTTTGTTTAATCCAAGTCAGTTACAGTGGATGTTGTTTACAATGTGTGTGTGCACGTTTGTGCGTCTTTTGTCAACACGAAAGTCACTGTGGCGTTTGAAACTTGGTCACCATTCACTCCTGTGAAGGACCCGGACTGAACCAAACCAGCAGGTGACAGGCGGGTCCGTGATTTCCTTTCCCCCGCTTGTTGTTTCACGTTTCCTTCTTGCTTCTTTGCTTTATTGTGAAAATAAAATCTCACCTCCTGTAAAAATGTTTTGGTTAAAAATATCTCTTATTTTAGTTTTTATTCTCTGAGTTGAACGTTGCGTCAGTCCATGCGTCTGAAGGACCTCTGAAGCCCCTGGAGGTCCCATTCGTACACAAATCTGTTGTCATGAGCTGGAATCACCGCCGCTGTCACTTCCTGTCACTTCCTGTCACCTCCTGTCACTTCCTGTCGCCTCGATCTGCTGTTGGTAAAGTGAAAGCCCCCCCTTTATCTTTGTGACCTGGTTAGTTGCAGGTGACCGTTCTCCACCGGGTGAAGAGAGGCGAGGCTTAACCTGGACGACTCAGCTGTCAATCATAAGGTCAGCTGTCAATCACAACGTCAGCTGTCAATCACACCATCAGCTGTCAGTCACACCGTCAGCTGTCAATCATGCAACCATTCAGTCTTTCATTCCCAACGTTGACAATTGAGAACCCAGGCAGGAGAACATGGATAACCCAGAAAAGAGAACATGGAGAACTGAGACAGGAGAACATGGAGAACCAAGGTGGGAGAATATAGAGAACCTAGAAAGGAGAATATGGAGAACCCAGAGAGAACATGCACCCACATCGGGAGAACGCAGTCTCAGTCTCTCTTTGGAGAGACTGAGACTGGTAAAAACTGATAAAATTAATATTTTATTATGTATGTAAATATATATATATACACACACACACCCACACACATATATATACAAACACACACACATGTATATATATATATATATATATATATATATATAAATGCCACTTGCTATCCTAATGTCATGTCATGTCTTTATACATATATAGTGCTCAAAAAATAAAGGGAATACTTAGAGTTACATTGTGTTTTTTTAAGTCATTTTATTTTTATTTTTCAGTCATATATTAAAATAAAATACATGATATCCAAAATTATAACATATTTTATAGTATTATATAGATATTTTAATATTTTATCATATCAATATGTATTTATTTATAAATGGCACTTGCTGTCCTAATGTCATGTCATGTCTTTATATATCTATATCTATGTCTATTTATCTATCTATATATATATGTATATATATATGCTTGTATGTATAGTGCTCCAAAAAATAAAGGGAACACTTGGAGTTACATCGAGTTGTTTAAGTGTTCCCTTTATTTTTTGGAGCACTGTATATGTATATGTATCCACATACACACACATATGTATATATATATACACAAACATATAGATATGTGTGTAATATGTATATATACATATTTATTTTCAGTGTGTAATATTCAAATATGGGTCATATTTATCCGATCAAATGCTACCACCACCTTTTTTCCCCTTTTCAACTCATCACCTCTCTGACAAACACCCCCCCCCACGACCCCCTCATCCAAACTTAGGCCGCAGCTCACGGCTGGAAACCTTAGGCTTGAATTTCAATTTTTCAGGCCTCACACACACACACACACACACACACACACGCTCACACACAGAAGGATCCGTGGAACGTGGTCAGGAGAACCCCCTGGTGATGTTGCTCTGGATCTGCTTACAAAGTATTTAGAGCGGCGAGAGGGACAGACGCTCGGCGGGGGGTGGGGGGTGGGGGGGGCTAGGGTTCCGCTTTACTTTTTCGGTTCCACTCTATGGTTCCACCTTACGGTTCTACTTTGCTTTACTGGTTCCACTCTACAATTCCACTTTACTCTGCTGTTCCGCTTTACTTTACGGTTCCACTTTATGGTTCCACTTTGCTCTATGGTTCCACTTTACAGTTCCGCTGTACTTCATGGTTCCACTTTACGGTTCCACTTTGCAATTCTACTTCACTGTTCCACTTTATGGTTCTCCCGTACTTTACTGTTCCACTTTATGGTTCTACTGTACTTTACTGTTCCACTTTTCAGTCCCACTTTACTTTACTGTTCCATCTTTCGGTTCTACTTTACTGTTCCCCTTTATGATTCCGCTCTACAATTCCACTTTACTTTGCTGTTCCACATTATGGTACCACTTGACTTTATGGTTCCACTTTACTTTACTGTTCGGCTTTGCTTCATGGTTCCACGTTACTTTATGGTTCAGCTTTACTTTAATGTTCCACTTTCTGGCTCCACTTTACTGTGAGGTTCCACCTTATGGTTCTACTTTACCTTTCCACTTTATGGTTCCACTCTACAACTCCCCTTTACTCTGCTATTCCACTTCACTATGTGGTTCCCCTTTACTTTACTGTTCCACTTTCTGGCTCCACTTTACTGTGTGGTTCCTCCTTACGGTTCTACTTTACTGTTCCACGTTATGTTTCCACTTCTCAGTTCCACGCTACAATTCCACTTTTCTTTGCTGTTCCACTTTACAGGTTCACCGTACAGTTCCACTTGACGGTTCCACTTTGCTTTATGGTTCCAGTTTATGGCTCCACTTTACTGTGTGGTTCCTCCTTACGGTTCTACTTTACTGTTCCACTGTATGGTTGCGCTTTACTTTGCTGTTCCACTTCCCTGTGCGGTTTCACCTTATGATTCCACTTGACTTTGGTATTCCACTTTACAGCTCCGCGGAACTTTATGGTTCCACCTTACGGTTCCGCATTACATTCCTGTTCCACTATACGGTTCCACTTTACTTAGCTATTCCACTTTATGGTTTCAATTTACTTTACTGTTCCCCTTTATGGTTCGACTTTACAGCTTGACTAAACTGTATGGTTCCACTTTATGGTCCCACCTTATGATTCCACTTTACTTCCGTGTTCCACTTTAAGGTTCCAATTTACTTTGCTGTTTCACTTTACGGTTCCACTTTGCTGTACACTTGCATTTTACAATTCCATTACACCGTTCCACTTCTCTGTGCAGTTCCCCTCTTACTGTTCCACTTTACATCGCTGTTACACTTTATGTTTGCACTTTACTACTCCCCTTTATTGTACGGTTCCACTTCACTGTGCGGTTCCACCTCACAGTTCCACTTTACGGTTCCACTTTACCAGAGGAAACTGGAGAACCCTAGGCAGACACACGGGGGGAGAACATGGAGACTCCACACTCGCAATCCAACTGAGGACCTTCTTGCTGTGAGCTGTAAGACCTAGGTATCAATGATACTATAAAACTCATATGGCTTCACCAAGTCAGATGGATTAGATGGTGCAATGACAGTGAGGAGCAACACCTGTCATCAAGTCCTGGTCTGCCGTCACCCAAACAAGAAGCCGGTTGAGATGCCAGCACTGGAGTCATGTGTTCATGTTGACCCGTCAGAATATGAGCTGCCGCATTCTGAACCGCTTGTGAGCCTTAGGCATACGTCTTTGGCCACCCCCATAAAAGGCTATTACAAATGATCGAATACCAGTTACAAAGCGTGGACAAAGAGCTCTGAGTGTCCTCAGTGACGAGACAGATCTGATGCTAGCGATGTTTCCAAGATCGAAGACAGCAACCCACATGACCCCTTTAATATGGAGGTCCGAAGAAAGCATACCGTCAAGGGCCACTCCGAGGTTCAGAACTCTGTCGCTGCAGAGGACTCCGAAAAAATGAGCATCTCTATCTTGGCTGAGTTCAGGAGTAGAACCAGCTAACTAGCTAACCAATTAACCAGATAATCAGCAGCCAGACAGGCACTAAGTGTAAGTGAATGCAGTCCATCCATGTTTGACATACAGCGGCAGATCATCTGCATAGTGGTGAAAGTCGATGGGGGGAGACAACAAAAAAGTATTTCCTGTCTTGCTCAATCTCTCATTCTTCATATATAGTTGATATACATATACATGAAATACATGAAAGATCCACTTGATATACATGGAAGATATATATTCTAAATTCTATATAATATTGCTATTTTCTTGAAAACAATACATTAGCCCTTTGATTGTTATTGTTTTTTTTTTGTTTATATAATAATAAGTAAAATAATAGCAATAATAGTAGTTGTTACTGGTGTTATATATGATAATGATGATGATTATTATTATTGTGGCTGTATTGTTAGGAATTTAGCTATAATAATTATAATAATAATATATTATTCATTTATTATTTCACGTATGTTTTTTAAATTACTATTAGTGCTGTTGTTGTGATCATTATTATTAACATCTACAACAACAAGGCTGACCCGTGACGTTGCTTCCAGATTTGTTAATGGTTTTCATCGACCCACCACACACACACACACACACACACACACACTGTCAACGCTAAGATTAGGAATCTCTACAAATCGCCAAACCCCTTCAGATCACTTACACCCCACATAGTGATTGTCTCATTTACAAGTCTGTCTTCTAAACTCAGGAGCCAGTCCAGAACAGAAGGGGGGGGGTCTAAGATTAAGGGGGGGGTTGGTGTTTGGTTTCATCCAGTGATGAAAACCCAGAGGTGGGTCAGTATTTTATTTTAAGAATTTATTTCTTGAATTCATTAATTTTTTTTTAATTTAATTTTTTTTGAGAAACTCCTTCATTTTGAAAATTAATTAACATTTAATTCTATTAGTATTTTATTTATTTTTAATTATGAGGTATATATGATGTTCTTTCTTTCTTTTAATTTTTCTATTACATTTGGTAGCCTTATTGATGATATTCCAATTATTTTTTCCAATTTTTTATTTTTTCCAATTATTTAATTTTGACTTTTTTATTTTATTGTGCTAAGTTAATCGATCGCTACAATCTTTAATCATAAAAGTATGTTATTATCATGATTACTGTTATTAAATCATGAGAAGGCACGACTAATCTATATGTAATAAAAAAAAAATTGATGTTAACATGAAATAATATAGTAGTAATTATAATAATAACAAATGGGAAAAAAATTATTAGGAGAAAACATAAAATATTTACAGCAAACCTTAAAGGAATCTAATATTGATAATAATAATAATAATAATAATAAAAATAACGCAAACAGGAAATACATAAAAGTACTATGGCCCAAAAAGAGGACTAACTAAACATATGTATAAAATAATGATAAAAAGTAATAAATAAATATAAGAATGAAAATAGAAGAAAATCAAATAGAAATACCTTAATAAAAAAACAATCTGATCCATAAAGAGATTTTTATCATCTTTTTTTAAAATTATTTTGATTAATTTGTTTGTTAATTTTATTTCTATTTCATCTGTTTATGAATCTGATTTTTCCATATTTTAATTAGATTTTCTTTGATTTTCATTCATTTACTTATATACCTATTACTTTTTCAAGAAATAAAATTAACAAATGAATTCATCAAAATTATCGAAAAGAGATGATACAAAGAGAAGCGATTGATGGACGTGATATCATATCAATTAAAAGCTTGTGCCATTTCCCGCCTCCCATCCCAGTAAAGACAGCAGCCTGTTTGGTCTTTCTTTTCGTCTTTTTTCTTTTTTATAAAGGTCGTGCAGTACAGTGTTGGATTGAACACACTCTTCATCTTCATCCTATCTGTTCACTCCTCCTCCTCCTCCTCTTTTCCGCCATCTTCTTTTTTTTTTTTGAAAAAGGAAGAACAAAAAACAAACTAAAAGGTTGAGAATCTGGAAGCGTTGTGTTTTTTGTTTTTTTTTCTTGTAAAGTTTCTTCATGGTCTCATGAAGCTGGAGAAGAGAGGAAGGGGGGATGTCTTTTTTTTTTTCCCGACGCCGGGGGGTCAAAGGTCAGACCGGCATCTGACGGGGGGCGGGGGGGGGGAAGCACAGTGAAAATGATCTTTTTTTTTCGGAGAGGTTAAAGGATCTGTTCAGGGTCATGTGACCCGGATGGCAGTCCCGACCCAGAAAGACGCACCTTTTACAAACATATGAATGAATAAATTACACCGTCCGCTACCAGAGTCTCTGCTCGGCGCCTCCGCCGTTTACAATAAAGTTTTTTTTTTCTTTTTTTTTTCTTTTTTTCATATGCCGCTGCATGTGTCGCTCCGGGACTCATCGAAATAAAACAAAACGAAAAAAAATATATATAAATAAAATTTAAAAAATCCACGCAGGCAGCAACCTATACCTGACTCTGTACAAATGTTTTATTTATTTATTTTTTATTTTCTGAGGTCGGTCTTAATGCCCGGGAGTACGAACGACTAGAGCTACCACTCACTGCTGATTTTTTAATTATTATTATTTTTTTAATCTATTTATTATTATTATTATTGTTTTTTTTTTTTTTTTTACTATTATGGTCTGTTTTGTGAAAGACATAAAATCAGGACCAAACGGGGGGACGGGTTGGGGAAGGAAGAGCTGCTCCGCCGCTACGTCACGTTTGCATTTCTCTCAATACTGGAAGACAAATAATAACTCATTCACATCCCTTCGTTTCTATTATAGCATCATATATATAATATCATGTAATATTAGATTTTGTATGTATATGTATGTGTGGAAGGGATTAGAAAGAAATCTCACTCGCGCTCGTCGTGGAAGAATTTCACAGTAAAAGTCTTTTTTGTTTTGTTTTTGTTGACACGCTTGTGGATTTTTTTTTTTTTTTACCGATTTAATTCTGTTTCGTTTTCCCCGCAGCATAGGCGTAATAACGCCAAGATTAATCCCAACAACAACAAATTTCGGTACTAGAAACGAAATTAAAAATAAAAAAACTTTTTTTTCATCATATATCGTAGCCCCGAGGAGTTAATTGACTTGTGAATTGATTGTTAACAAAATAAATCTATTTTCTTTTCCCCCTTCCATTGCAGGTTTTGAAGTATCAAAATACTTTTATTGTGGAAGTCCATTGTTGTTGTTATTATCTTGTTATTACGCCCGTTCTCACGCCAACGTCCATTTTTTTTTTCCCCGCCCCATCGAGCCACTCCCTCCCTCGCCTTCCCCCTTCTTCCTAAACCGGCGTGGTCTTCCTGTTGAGGGTGTTGGAGTTGCTCTCCCGCTCCCCCTTCAGCCGGTCCAGCGTGCCCATCCCCCGCTCCCGGTCGGCGGTGGACGAACTGAACGGCGGCGGCCCCGATCCAACCGAGTTGGGCATGGGCGCGCTAGCGTTGGACGCGTTGGCAGGATTGTGGGACTTGAGGGAGGGCAGCGTGCCGCTCATCCCGCCGCCGCCACCGCCACCGCCGCCGTCCTTGGGGAAGCAGTTGTGCAGCTGGTAGAGGGTGGCGCGGTCCACCGTCCCGTACATGGGCGGCAGCCCGCCGAGCTTGGGGTCGCGGGACAGCGTGTAGAGGGAGATGTCGCCGCCGGCGAGGGCGGTGTGCGAGCGGGAGTGGGGGTTGGGCAGGGTGGAGACGGAGATGGGGCCCTGGGAGAGCAGCGCCGACGGGGGGAGGCCGAAGTTCTTGCCGCCGCCGACCGGCGAGGGGTCCCGGGAACGCGACGGGTCGGTGGAGCGGGATGAGGAGCGGGAGCGGCGGCGGAAGCGGTAGCTGGGCAGGCGCAGCATGGCGTGGGTGGTGCTCTTGAAAATGTCGGTGCGCGAGCGGCAGCGCAGCTCCTTGTTCTTCTCGATGTAGATGTTGACGGCCAGCACGCCCACCATCTCCGCCATGATGAAGGACAGCCCGCCGAAGTAGAAGGACCAGCCGTAGGAGTACTGCCATTTCTTGTCCTCGTCCTTCTTGGGGGAGATGTCGCCGAGGGCCGCCGAGATGTACACGATCACGCCGATGATGTTGCTAAGGCCTGAGAGACGGGCGGGTGGGGTGGGGGGGTGAGGGGGACAAAAAAAAATGAACCCGCGGTCTCGTTGCCATAGCGACTAACTGGACTGTTCGGGAGCAAGATGGCGGCGCGTCCGTACGTTTCCTCTCATATTTGCACTTGAGTCGCTTCCAGGTAAATACGGTCTGCCATGTTACCATAGCGACCAGACCCTACCCCCCCACCCGTGACTCGGCTTATCCGCGTTTTTTTCATCCCCAATACTAAGCATTAATTAATTCAGTTAACTTAACTGATAACAAATGTATATTTTTTACATATATATATATATATATATATATATATATATATATATATATATAAAATATTTTTTTTCTTTACCAAAAATAATATAAAAAAAAAAAAAATATATAGATAATCTGTAATGAATAATAACTTTAAAAGAATACATTTAAAATAAATGAATCAATAAATAAATAAAAAGAAGACGATCCTTCAGAACAACCCGCATCATAAAGATTTCAAATCGGTACCTGCGGCCACGAACAGGATCCCGGCCCCCAGGATGATGTTCCTCTTGCTCTTGTAGAAGCGACTGGCGGCGATGCAGACCCCGCCCATCAGCAGCAGGATGGCGCTCAGGATCGGGAAGATGTTGGAAGCCCTGACCACCCCTGAGGGGTTTGAATTTGAAAAAAAAAAGGAAATTAAAAGATTAAACCCTGAATTTACTATGGTAATTATTCAATTTTCTTTAAAGATTTTTTGTGATCATTTATTATTCATTTAAAATCATTTATGAAAGTGATTTAGATGCTTATCAAGCAATATTTCATTGTAGATTAAGTATCATGAAATACTTAATAATATTAATACAATATAGACAGATGTGTTCAGGTAAAGAACATTTACACACATACACACACACACACACACTAACAAACACAAAAATATTTAAACAAATAAAATGACATCATTAAAATTATACTAATATAGACACACCCTGCCATAAACACACACACATAAATAAAGACACCCAAATGCTCTGTTCTCATGATATCAACTAATATTAAATGATAATATTGACTCACACACACACACACACACACACACACACACACACACACACACACACACACACACACACACACACACACACACACACACACACACACACACACACAAATGCCCACATATGTTCACATACACGCACACAACCATGTATAGAAATCCATGCACACACACACACAAATAT
>CAAKHD010011766.1:0-13145 GCA_901007705.1 Fistularia tabacaria
TTTTACAGTTTTCCTCTCTTGGGTGTTGGGAAAACAGAAAAAAAAAAAATGCTGTTTACTGGATTCCGCGCTCTCTTTAGACCATGTGGGCCCTTTTCTCGCTTTGATTAATCATATCAAAAAAAAAAAAAAAAAAAAAAAAAATCAAACAAAACAGCGTCAAAGTGGTTCGACATGCAAGGTGTTCTCGGTAATAATTTGCATTAAAAAAATAATACAAGCTAATCTCATATTCCCACAACCGCAGCTAAAAATGGCTGACATTTCAAGTAATAACGTTATGACATTGTAATAGGTCAAGTGACCGGCTAAGAGATGGTATTTTTGTTGTAGAGCTACTGTTATGCATTGTTCATGTTAAAACTATCAATTTAACTGAAAAAAATATATACAAATATATATCACTAACATAAGGGACTGTCGGGTGCTCTTGTGGGATTGTTTGGAGTTGAGGGTTTAAAACAAAACACACACATTTAACACCCATTGACCTGCAGTGGTAGTGGTGAGTACTGTCACAAGCTGCGAGCGCACTGTAGGTGGGCAGCAGCGCACACACACACACACACACACACACACACACACACACACACACACACACACACACACACACACACACACACACACACACACACACACACACGGGTGCTCGGTCAAAACAAAGCCTGTTATCTCTTTTCATGCAACTTTGACCGCAACAAAGCAGATTTCCTTCAAAAATGACTCTTTAATGTGCATGAAAAGACAGCAATTGAGGTGATAGGTGGGAGCGAGTGCCGCGGCGACTTGTTGTCGGGGAATGTGGAACGTTGTCCTCGGGGGGGATGCGCCTGTTTTTTGGCTCGGGGACAAGAACAGAGGTTTTTTGTGCAAAACTGGAATTTCCGTCTTCCGCTGAAAGGCATCGAAATTAAAAAAAAAAAGAAAGAAAAAAGAAAGAGCGAGAGGTAAAGCATCTTTTTTTTTATGATTTCCTGGCAACTCAGGTGAAGTTGACGCGTCCCCGAGCCTTTTTGTGTTTTTGCAGGGTCTGCATTGTAGTCTATTTGCGGGTTGGTCGTAGTGGCGAGCTGGGGAGGGTTCTTGACAGCCCTGACGCGTGCGGTGGCACAGAGGAGACGCCGGCGTGATGCTGGCCTGCAGGTGGTCCCGTCGGAATGTAGTGAGAGATGTTGGCTTGTACATGAGCGGGTGGCGGGGGGGGAACAAATCAAAAAAAATAAAAAAAAAAATCCTCTGCGCCATTTTTTTTTAACTTCAGCTCCTTTTTGGTCGTTTTGTATTTAGCGGCTAACCACGCTAATTACACTGACAGGAATTAGACTGGAAATCACAGAGACCGGGCGAGCAGTTGTTTCAAGCTGTGGGTGAAACGTCTCTCTCTAATTTTCTTCTTCTTTTTTTTTTAGAAGACAGAGATGAGAGCAAACACTCCGTACAGGAGGGCGCAGGGGTAGGCGACCAATAGCTGCTGGCCGTCCATGGCCAGCGCCGAGATGAATATCTTTGACGCCGAGAAGCTGCACCAGCCAATGATCGCCGCCGTTAGAATGACTCCCATCATGCCCCTGGAAAGGAGAGGAAGGCGGCCATGTTGCTATTTTGCCAATAACTGGTAGGCGAGCGGTGTTTAGAATTTCACCGACTGGTTGTGATGCAAAACGCAGTTCTTGAACTTTGAAGGCCCTGACACCCCTCCCTTGAAATTTGAGATCTCTCAACCCTCCCACTAAGTCAAAAAATAGTCAAACAACAATAACAATAATAATAAATCACAAAAACAATGATAACAATCCAAATCATTCAATTAACCCCTAAATTGGATAATTCTGTAAAAAGTAACTAAGTTACAAACAGATATATTATTTCTGACTTGGTATTTAATATTTTTAATGATAATTAAAATTATTTTTTATTACTTATTTCTTATAATAATACTCACAACTTTAATAATATCAATGAATATTAATTAATCTGTAAGTACGAATTCTGTTAAAAATAACTGGTTTTACTTGGAAACATTATTTCTTTCTTGGTTTTAATACATTTTCTAATAAATGAAATTAGTTATTTTAAGTTATTTGTATGTGGTTTTCACAATACTTTACAAATCATGATTATTATTATTATTATTGTTATTATAAATAATGATAATAGTAATAATAATAATAATAATAATGATAATAATAATAATAATAGATACTGTAAGTAAATAAAACAAAGACTTGCAAGTAAAAAAGCCTGGATTTACTTGGTGTCATTTCTTGGTATTTTTAATTTTTTGGGTAAACAAAATGACTTTTTAAATAAAAAAAATAGAAATTAAATAAGGATATATCTTTATTTACTTTCTAACACAATATGGCTTCAGGTCAGAAAGACGATCCTGCAGACACGCCCCTGTGCTGTGCAGATTGTTCAACCAGCCACTTTAAAATAGAAAAACCCAGCTCGGGGCCACAACATGGAAATGCACCGGACTGGCTGTGTACTCAACTGTAAAGAGAAGAGAACGCCGAAGCTGGACAGGAGGATCATGGGCAGGAGGCAGTATCCCAGCACGCTGGCCACGCAGCCGAAAGAGACGCCTGTCATGCTCATCAGGTTCAGCAGGCAGTACATTCCCAGGCAGCCGATGGCGCTGATGCCGTACACGTAGCCGAACTGGATCTTGCCCGACTGTGAGTGGAAAGGACGAAAGAGCGGCGTGACGTAAGCGCGCCTCTGCGTCCGCCACGATTTCTTACGGAGCGAGATAGTCACCAGGAGGAGTGTGGCACCGAAGGCCAAGCAGAAGACCATGGGGCCGGCCAGGTCTGTCTCGTTCATGATGCTGCCGTCTGCCACCTTCAGCGGGTGGAGGACCGTCAGGGTTTTCTGCCAGATGTGGTCAAAGTTGATTCCTAACTCTGGGGATGAAACAAAACAACCCCAAAGTGGAAATGTTGCGCGTCAAAACGTTGTTAAAAGAAGAAAATAGGCAGGTTCTCATGATCTGCCCACCTTCTAACAGCGGCGGCTCATCGTCAAAGCTGCTACTGTACATGGACTGTGTCGGGGAGGGGGTGTAGGTCTGTGTGGGCTGGAAGATCTGTCCTGTGTATGGCTGCTGTGGCTGCATGAGTCCTGGGGCGGGGTAGCCCATCGGCTGCGAGTAGTCGTATTGACCATACGGCCTGGAAAATAATGATAATACTAATGATTCTTAACACTTGTAGCATCAACAGCAACAAGCATAAAACCTTGTTAATACAGATAATGAATTTGAACCTTGAGCGGACAAGAACAGCTTTCGGTGGGTCAAAGCACTCCGGAATTTACTGACAATTTTTCCCATGTAGGTTTAAAAACTGCAATTCAAGGAAAAATTGGATGCCACGTCTAAAACTTAAGTAGAATAATGTAACAGTTCAGTTTTCTGTCACAGTCCTTAATTTCAACAAAAGTTCACTTGAGTTCTGAGATTCCACCGCTTTGTACTTTGCACTGTTTCTATTTAATTTAAAGACACTCAATATCTGTGTTGAGAAAGAGAGGACACATGGCGGTTGTCACCCACTTGTACGGGTTCTCAGCGTTGGCGTAGCCATAACCGGGCTGGTTTTGGTCGTCGACGCTGTAGCTGGACTGGTAAAAGTCTGTATTGAAATTGTCGAACCCTGACATTGCTCGCTCTGCAACACCGAAAAAAAAGAATAAATGCATCAAAAACACTTCCATGCACCTTACGAGTTGAATGAATATTTTTATATAGGTCTATTATTCTTTTATAGGTCTGTTGTCTGGGCAAAACATGACATAAATAGTGAAACCACATAAATTAATAAAATTTTCTGTATCATCGCATAGTATTATTATTGATTCATATTGTTTTACCTCATTTAGTAAATTATTTATAAAAAAAAAAAAATTATTCAGGTGGTCTAGATTTCCTGTCTATCATTACAAGCAATGACCATCTGAGATCACGCGAAGTGAATGGTTCACCATTCGTGATAAAAACGTGTGACAAAAGTTGTGTTTTCTCTTGTAAACTCAATTATGCTTGTGTTTGACACATTCGGAATGATCAAGAACTAATTAAATTAGTAAAAGGCAACAGAAAAGACCAAATGGGCTTACATCCAATCAATTGGTGGTCGATCTGAGAGCCTCTTAAGTGACGTTTGTTGTTTAGCATTACAGATGTGTGCTTATGCATGGATCGTAGTGTGCTGAATGAGAGTATTACAAAAGAATATGCCATTGTTTATATAATGGTACGTATGTGGGAAAAAAGTATGAGCTGGGATAATGTCTTCAGTCAAGGGAAAGGAAAAGAGCACATATTAACCATAAAAGAGGAAGCTATTGTTGGATCCTTGGTAAGGACTGGCTGGTGGTTAAAGGTAAGTTAATCGAACGTATACAAAGGACCAGGAGAATTATAAATCCCCAATGTGTATTTATAGTAACAATCTAAGAGCAGGATGCTGACTGCTTGACAAGGATGTTGACAAAGATATTCACTGTGACCATCTGACATTGACTGTTTGTATCTTCTTTGCCTTTTAATTCTTCATGATACAAGTCCCGGTTTCGGGTGCACTTTATATAAAATACCAAAACAAAGAGACCAGTGGAGTGAGCAGTGGAGATCACATGTTTAAATAAACAACACTGCTGCAGAAGTGGTTACAATGAATCATAGCTGATGACAAGAGGAGAACCTATAACCTAACTGCATTGCCTATTATTATCCATGTGAGTTTTTACTTAAAAAAGCAGATCAGAGTGATCAAATTTTCACCAGGCACGATGTCGTAGGTGTTTACCATCTTAAAACGTGACAGTGAGTTAACTACATGAAGCTATTGACTGCATTAACTGTGAATAAGACTAACAAGCTGACAGTTTACCTTCCAGATGTATATTTATGGATATGCAAAAGACTATCACTTTGATACAATTTACCGCAAAAAGAGGGGCACCATACACCTTTGAAACTGCTGCTATTCGACACTTCAATGCATCGACTGCTAGATGACCTCATAAACGCAGTCCACGACAGTATTTTGTATTTCTTCCATCTTTGGGATGGTAGGGGAACTGATAGCTCAGGTGCTAATACTGTGCTGCTTCGCTAATGCTAGCTTGTTTGGTGTGGATCCCCAGTTTCCATTACGTTTATGCTTTTTAACAAAATGTCGGGGACATACAGATTGTGTTTGAAATGTTCATTTTAGCATCTGGTTGTTCTCGATTTATAGAAATATTCAGTCTTACCCTTACCTGTGATATTCGCCAAAGCTATTCAGCGTCCTGCCAACTCGGCTCCTGTTGCTACCAGCTGCTACGTGTCAGGGAGAAACCTTTCTTCTTCCGGGATGTGACGTCAACAACATAGCAACGACGGGAGGCTGTTAGGGACAAAGCTGCTTAACAGTTATACAACGCCTCCTACCGACATGTCCTATTATTACACCAACAAGTATCACCGTGACCTGGAGCTGAGCGACGATACAGTTGTTCAGCCGCAAGGCCAGTTTGGGCTTTTTGGTTATAGTTTACATAATTTGTTCTAGCGTGGAGGGAAATTTTGTGAACAAGTATTTTTGCAAGCCAGCTTAAAGGTTAAAAACTTCCAAGGGTCTGACACAATTTTTATTCCTATGTTAATTCTTACATGAGACACAGGTGTATTGTTGTAGGAGCCACCATTTTAAATTACTTTGACTGATTAATTTTTCAAGGCAATGTTACTGCGACATCCTGTGATCCCACAACAGCGGCAAATTGACTTGAATGCAAATTTTTTTTGCATATTTGTTGACACAATTCTTCTCTAATATGTCTAAATGACATTAACAAACATCACAGATGGGGCTGATGGAAAAACACTCATGGAGAAACAGACAAACAATTCCTCCGTGATGTCCGGTAATATACAAAAAGTGTAACCGATTTGACTGAACAAGAATTCAACATTGTATTTATTGCGGGTAATGTTGTTGCGCAAAACGTAAAAAGGGTTTCATCAAAAGATAAATCATTGAGAAGAACATGGCGTGCCTTCTCATAGAGGGCAATGGTCTGAGTTTCTTTTCCTCCTTGTCCGAGAAAACCCATGTCCATTGGTGACAAATGGGGACGGGGCCAGGAAGATGATTTAACAGGACAAGCAATGTGCTTCCAGCAAGAACAAAGGTGGCCTTTTTTCATCCGCGAGGAGAGGAGCAGATCAGTCACCGTGGCTGGAGTAGGAGAGCTGTGCTGCAAATACTGCGGGCCGATACGGTTCTCTTTGATGATGACAGATAATGTAAAATAATGGGCCGCTGACCTCTGGCGAGCAGAGTCACAGGCGGGGATGAAGAAGGGAGGTTATGAGAGAGGCGGTTCCAACCGGCGCACAGAAGTGTAAAAAATGGCTGAACAGCGACGGAGACGTTCTCGTCTGGAGTATTCAAGAAGTCCGGTCATTTGATTTTAAATAATGGATATAAATCCATCCATTGTCTACCGCTTATCCTGTACTTAGGGGATGCTGGAGCCTATCCCAGCTGTCATTGGACGATAGGCGGGGTTCACCCAGGGCCACATCTAGACACAAACCCACAAACCATTCCCTCTCTCATTAGCACATTCGGGAAATTGTTTCCAATTTATTCCAATGACCCTCTTGCATGTTGATAGACTGTGGGATGGAAATCAGGAGAATCCGAGGAAACCCACGCTGACTCGGGGGAGAACATGCAAACTATCTCTCCAACGTTAATAAAAATCACCATTGCGAAAAACAAAATGTCACTTATAAAGATTATAATAATAATGATCATAATGCATTTTATTTCAGGTGCCTTACTCAATACTCAGCCGTACAGACATATAAATATATAGAAAATACAGACTAAAAAGAACAATAAAAATAACAAAAAAACATATTCATACATATATATTTTTCCCCCTATATATATAAACACACACACACACACACACACACACACACACACATACACACACACACACACACACACACACACACAATATATATATATAGAATAAACACATTTAAAACACACACATATATATATATATATATATATATATATGTAAAGGAAAAGAGATAAAGAAACGGGTTCAAGCGAGTTGGAATGGCTTGAGAAAAGTTTCAGGGGTTCTTTGTGATAGAAGAATATCATCTAGAATGAAAGGAAAGGTTTACAAAACAGTGGTGAGACCAGCGATGCTGTATGGTTTGGAGACTGTGGCAATGAACAAAAGATAGGAGGCAGAGCTGGAAGTCGCAGAAATTATGTTATTGAAGTTCTCTTTGGGAGTGACAAGGATGGATAGGATCAGGAATGAGTCCATCAGAGGGACAACACATGTTAGATGTTTTGGAGAGAAGGTCAGAGAAGCCAGACTGAGATGGTTCGGTCATGTGCAGAAGAGGGATAGTGAATATATTGGTAGACGGATGCTGGAATGGGATATGCCAGGCAGGAGGTCTAGAGGAAGACCGAATAGAAGGTTTATGGGAGAAGATGTGAAAGTAGTTGGCATGAGATATGAGGATACAGAGAATAGAGTTAGATAGAGAGGGTTGATTCGCTCTGGCGACCCCTGCAAGGGAAAAGCCGAAAGGAAAAGAAGAAGAAGAAGAAGAAGAAGAAGAAGAAGAAGAAGAAGAAGAAGAAGAAGAAGAAGAAGAAGAAGAAGAAGAAGAAGAAGAAGACATATACATTTTCATGAATATAAATATACAAATATGTATATATCCACACACACACACACACACACACACACACACACACACACACACACACACACACACACACACACACACATATATATATATATACACACACACACATATAAATAAAAAATAAATAAAAAGTGAATCATAAGTAAAGTAAATTATTCATAACAGCGAGGTGGTCTCTTCTGCTGGGCCTGTCTGTGGTGGACTGTGCACAGCAGGGGGGTCCTCTTCCCTAAGGCAGGCCTAAGCCTGACCACACACTGCCAGGTGAAAAAGTGCCTCTTCCATCTGATGCCGACTGTGCCACTTTCAACAAATGTGTTTTTAGTTGTGATTTGAAGCGGGGGAATTTAAACACTGAAGTAATAAATCCACGCTATCCAATGTCAATATGAATAATGTGCAACAAATAATTTGGGTTAGTCCTGAATCACTGTGGCCATTAAAAGACCTGAGGTTTCTTGACATAATAATAATAAAAAAGAAATAGCCACTAACTGGTACAGAGAGTAAGGATTTAAGGCAGATTGTTTTTGCTCAATGTTGAAAATTGGAAAAATAAAATAAAACATGTTTATATATATATATTGAAAGAAGCACAACAAAAACCTTATTCATCATTCATGAAGACATATTGAGCCTCCATACTTTTCCGAGTAGAAACTCTTGATTAACTTATTGGCTCCATGGCAAAAACCCCGCAAAACACACAAAGCAACCTTATGGTAAGGCTGCACGGAGCCGTTGCCACACAGCAGAAAGTGGATAGTGCAGCAGAGGTAGTTGATGATGTACAAGCAGTAAGATAAATAAATATCAGAAAAAATAGAAAAATAGAAAATCAAAATAAAGATAAGCATGAAATAAAAATAGAAAATAAAAACCAATAAATAAACAGTATAAACATGTGCAAAAGGGATAACGAGCAATCTTCCAACAATGCTAACAGCAGCAACAACTACGGGTGTCTGGTGAATGAATGAATGAGTGAATGAATGAACGAATGAATGAATGAATTAATAATTTTTTTGATCGCCAAGTGGAAATTTGTGTGTTACAATAGCAGTTGAGCCAGGCTGCCATCTTCCTGCAACCTCTTATGAATGAATGAATGAATGAAAGAATGAAAAGAAGTCTATTGAGAGCAGAGCTGATTTTTTTTTTTGACATCTGTCACACCGCCTCCACTGAGACCACGGACCTCGATGGTGTACTTTCATTATAAAATTATTTTATATAATCAAGACGGCTTCAACGGGGTCTTCCTCATGATCTTCAATTCATCACTTTTTTGGTAAATGTCGATCCCACCACCGAATGAAGGCGAAACGTAGGCGGAATAAAACAAAAACTAGCAGAAGGCTAATTAATTAGCAACTCAGCATTCAGGGGACGGTTGGGGGGGCGACATGGATCCTTCCCTCTGCTGCCGAGACGAACCAAATCAATGCCACGCGCCGAACTAATCGTGAGGAGAAATGTGTCGCCTCCTCGACGGCGCCCCTTTCGCAGACATTTAATCATTTCTAAACTTGAGGAGCACGTCCTTCTTCCTAATCTACTTAATGAAGAGAGCTGAGCGAGTGCCACTAAGGCTAATTGAATTAAGGCGGAGAAATTGCCATATGATGTCCTAATTGGCTTCTTTATATATTCCCTGCTCTAATCCTGCTGTCATTGGCTGCCTATATAAGTGGGGTAAAAAAAAGAAGTTTTTTTTTCCTCTCCAGCACCCTCCCTCTCCCTCTCTTCGACCACCATCGGTACCCTCAATTAATTCCTCTGTTCGCCTCTTCAGAATCAAGGAAGGAGGAGAAAGTGAGCCATCTTATTTTATCTCCCTTTGAACAAAACGTGCAGATGGAAGATGATTTTGCTCCTTCTGCGAACGTAAACACGCCGTGTGAGTGAACAGGGAATGCACGGCCTCACATACGCGGCTGTTCATGTCTCAGGGGTTTTTTCTTTGAATTAACTGACATTGATCTCGGCCACTTCCGATCTAAGTCCTCTTCATTTGCGAATCAGTATGCATCAGAAACACCTTCACATTCCACTGTAATGATAATACAATAATCCGGCGCTGCTTAGTTTGAAAACTAATTTGTTTTGAAATATGAGGACACCAAGTATTTATAAAAAAAAAAAGGTTTTAGAATGAAATAGCACAATAAAATAAAAAAGTAAAGCGCAATAAATTGAAATAAAATAAAATAAAACACAGTTAAAAATAATACAATAAAGACTAATAAAAAACACAAAAAATAAAGTGAAATAAAAATAAAATAGCACAGTAAAATTATATAAAATAAAATAAATACCAATAAAACAAAATACAATTACGAATAATAAAATGATATGAAATAAATAAAAAAACACAATAACATAAAATAAAACCCAATAAAATGACATAAATCAAAGAATATCAAAATAAAGAATTTTAAAATGATATAAAATCATACAAAACACGATAGAAAAATAAAAACAATAAAAAAAATACATAAAATAAAATTAGATAAAATAAAATAAAATAACACACTCTAAAATGATATAAAATAAAATAAAAACCAATGAAACAAAATATGAATAAAGAATAATAAATTAATATGAAATAAATAAAAATACACAATAAAATCAAGTAAAATAAAAGTTAATAAGCAGATTGCTGACAATGACATGGGGTTATTTAACTGTGTCACATGAGCAGTGGATGTAATTCCGCTCAGGTGGAAGACACAGTCCTTGACATGCACCGTTAGGTAAGCTCGCGCATTTGTTTGCACATAAAATTAGATGAAGCGGGACGGTGGCGGCTTGATTAGCACTCTAACGTACAGCGTGAAGGCTCCCGGATCGATTCAAGTGCCCGACGCAGCGGGGGGCCCTCTGGTCGGAGTCTTCACGTTCTCATGGTTACCACTTCCTTTACAGTTCTTTCTCCTTACTACTTCTAGTGCCGCTGATCCTTGAGTGCTCCCCCTTGTCAGAACAAGTTAGACTCTCAAAAACATGACTCCGACTACAAATGGAGACTGGGCCTTCATTTCTCTCCCTCTGTGAAGCGACCTCCCAGTCTTCATGTAATTTAGCCGCGATTGGTTCGATGATTAGCTCGGCGGTTTGATGGCGCGGCCATTTGTTATTGGCAATGACGGGAGGGAAAGCCAATACTTTCCCAACACATCAGCGTTTTGAAGGTCAGCGTCGACGCCATTTCTATGGTGAAACATCAACGCGGTACAATTAAAAGGCCGCGCGATTTAAGGTCCTATCGACGCCGTGATCAAACGAGATCGATCCCGGCGCCAAGGTTGACGGCAAGATCAATCCCCGTTGGATACGGAACTGCAAATTTGCAGATTCTTTTTTTTTTTTTTTGGCCCTCCGCTCTAACAAATAAGAGCATTTTCCTACAACAGCCTAACAGTTCATAGAATTGATCACAATAAATCATGTGCACTTATTACTTTGTCACGGTAATAATGGAAACCATTGTTATTTCATTTGTGAATATAAAAGCTATTACTCTATTATTTCAGCTATTACTAAGTTACTACCAGTAGTACCCAAAGCCCGTTTTTTTTGCCGGTCTAGACAGAAGGCCGTCCACAAAAAGCTCTGATTCTTCCAGGCGTCTTATAACACAACTGAGATGCTACTAGCGCTATATGAATAAAATTATACTTATCTTGACTTGATATTATGCATGCACTGACTCTTCGGCCAATGCAAACTGATCTGAATCATTTAAAAAGAATAGTTTCTCTTTCCTTCTTGAAAGCAGTTACTAAATGCAAATTACAGGTGAGAATACCAAACTGATATTTTGGTTTTTTTATTTTATCGGTCTCAATGTTTTGGCTGCAATATATGTACTGGAGACATCATTGTACTTACTTTGTGTTAACTGCGCGCCCAATCCATCTCCAGAAATCAACGATTTTTGAAATTTATTTTCAATGTCTACATAAGCATCTCAGATGCAGGAATAAGATAAAAACAAAAGGCACCTCTTCGGAGACGTACACCATACTTCCATGACAATCTTCAATGTTAAAAAGTGAATATTAAGCTATTTAAGTCAAAGGAGTTCATCTGACAACAGTGTCATTCGGATATCCGCTGTTCTCGTCTCGAGCTCGATGACATTGGAAGCAGGGTTTTATCATTGTCAGCATGTTCATTTTTGAGTTACGATGAAAAGGAAACTCCGAGTCGAAGAGAGTTAATATCAGATGGAAGGCTATTTTACGAGGATGAGAGGACACGGTGACCTCGACCTTTGAGTGCCCCAAAATCTAATCACAGCATGGCACAACCGCCTCGGGATGCTCCCGGAAATGTCACGTAAAATTGGAAGAACCGGAAAGATCTGCCACGCGTTAAACGATTCCAAATGGATCAGATCAATGAAACCAATGGCTTGGGGAGCTTTTCATTTCTCGTAGCTTCAAAACAGGAAGTGTGTGGATGAATCTGTATTTACTTTTGATTATACATTACACATCATTGGCCTTAATTCTTGAGTTATTTTATTGCTGTGGCTCCAGAGCGGTGATAAATGGGAGCATTTGGTTCTGAAAATTAAATAAAGTGAAAAATTTCAAACTGAATTGTGAACAAAAGCAGGGGCGCTTGCAAACTTACTGTCATACATATTTTTTAAACTATTTTCTTAATTTCTAAAATGGGTCAATGTATGAAGGTTAGGCCAGAGTGAGCTTCTGCCTGCAGCTTTTAAGATAAGATAGGATTAGATAAGATAAGATCGACTTTATTGATGCCATGACGGGGGAAAAATAAATATACAGGGGTTAAACCGAGGGTGAGGGAAAGTCCGACCAATAGGCTTTTCCCGTTGTTTTGGACCGCTATCCTGCTTTACAGCTAGCATCATGAATACGCGGACATCTTCCATGCTGTCATTTAAAACGAAGCATGATAAAAGAGAGAGGACTTGCTGTGTGACACTCACTCTCCTGCATCCACACCCACACAAACACACACACACACACACACACACACACACACACACACACACACACACACACACACACACACAGAAACCACAGGAGATCTGACTATGGCAGCATGGTAGCAAACTAACACAGCCCCCCCCCCACCCCCACACACACACACACTCCAATGTTCCACAATGCTCCCTTATGGTCCTTCTTGGTGGCAGAGGGAGAGCGGGTGCTTAGCAACGTCGCATCTGCATGATTCGGCAGATCAGCGGGGTCAGGCTCTCTGGAGAGCGTGATGCCGAGTGGCGGCCTCAGAGGCGGGGGCAGTCAAGGTGTTTTTTTTTTTGGGGGGGGGGGGGGGGGTGACCCCCCCCTTTTTTTTTTTGGAATTTTATAAAAATTTTTAATTTTAAAAAAAAAAAAAAAAAATAAAA
>CAAKHD010011766.1:32332-44537 GCA_901007705.1 Fistularia tabacaria
GGCGGTGGGAGGCGGGGGGGGGGGGGAGGGGCGGGGGGGAGCGAGCGGGGGGGGGGGGGGGGGGGGGGGGGGGGCTCTCGTCGCCGTGACGACCTAATGGCGCCCTCCAGATCGTGATGTTAAAAAAAAAAAAGGACGTGCAAAGTTCCCATGCCTCTCGCCCCGGTAATTACACACTGCCGCGCTCAGGCTAATGCTGACGCTAAAGTTTTTCTCTGAGAAAGAACGTCTAGATTGAGTCGGGATCCGGTCAGCAATCGAGCAGTACATTATTTATTTATTTTTTTCTCCAAACTTAATATAGGAGTCTGAAATGTTTCACGTCACCTGACGACAGTGATTGACAGTAATTGGGCGTTGCGATCCAAAAATGCTGCTGAAGAGCAGATTACCAGCACTCAATTACGGGCCACGAAAACACCCAACGTCGGCACGGTTGAGGTGGCTCGGGGTCAGTACGCGAGCCGCTCTTTGTCATCTTGATGCGTGGATGAAATAAAATAAAATTAAATAAAATTAAATAAAATTAAATAAAATTAAATAAAATTAAATAAAATTAAATAAAAATCCATTCAAAACAAGTAAAAAAAGAAAAAAATTCTGTAAAGGCAAAACAATATTGTTCAATTGCATAGCGGAGATAAGGGTTCTGTATGCGATTGGATTGTAAACAAACGCAAATGTTTAAATATATCCAAAAGGGGGTGGGGCTTTCTTTCTTTCGTTTTTAATTTTTTTTTTAACAAAATTTATCAATGCAGGTCTTTGCGACCAGGTTTCATCATCGGTGTTTATTATTATCATTTTTTTTTGCAGGGGTGTGATTTCCCCTTCCAACCAATCTCTCCATCACAAGAGTTATACTGGCATTCTCCTGACCTCTGAATTAGTTATCCCTTCCAGGCGTAGATCTCCGGGCCCGCGTTGCCGATCTCATCGCCTCAAGTGTGTGTCGGCTCCGGCCAACTCACCCAGCCTCCGCAGCTCGGCTCTGGTGACTCAGAGACTGGGTTTTATCGTTTAAAGTAGTCTTAAACCATTTGATACAGTGTAATGAACATACAAGAAAAAAACTGTTTTGCATTAATAAGCATTTCACACTCGTTTCTTTAAATGCCGACGTGCCCGTTAGGCAATATTGGCAAATGCTAAGGGGCGTCATGGCCTCCAGGGGGTGCTGCGACCCCCCCCCCCCAAAAAAAAATAAATAAAAACTCGCCTTCAATATCATAGTTACTATTAACTCTCACTATTAAAATGGAAAAGCTCACATAGACTCAGTTGTTTACCAATGCCCAATTAATAGTACCTCAAATGATAATCACAAATAAGTCCCCTGCTCCCTATTTATTACTATTATTTTGATTTATTCACAAATTTGCAGTATTTTTATTTTGCGGTCATGGTATGAATATTGTATTTCAGATTTTTTGGTATTTCTTTGCAGATTTTTAAGACTCCAGCTCTGCTTGGTTTTTCATGTTGTAAACATCCCTATTTGCTAAAATGCAAGCAGTGAAGGAGTGAGGAAATGCTTATCGCTTTTTCTAATCTCCCCAACCGTCAGATGTCTGACTTTTGTGAAACTTCACAAAATGTCAGATGACAGTTTTCTGATTGGACGATGTCAAAGTCAAAGTTGTAAACGCCGCGAAAAATCGTCAGGATCTGTCTGGAAGTGGGGAGTGGAACGGTAGCTCGACGTAAACCGATCTTTAATTGCGCGTACCGAATGGCGACGTCCATGACGGGGACGACGGCCATTATCACAGACTTTCTTTGTCGGTGGAAGATCGTTTCCGATGCGGTCCGATCTGACCGCGGTTATCGCCAACTACGGCTGTAGAGTGACACATGTGCTTTCGACGTATCCTATGACATCACCGTTTCTACTCATTCCATCCAATGACATCAAGGTAAACAAAACATCATGATTTCATATGGAAAACTTTCTATGAATGTGCACACTGTGCAAATATTTCAAGAAGGTGCCTGGTTCGATTCCGACGAGGGGGCATTTCTGTGTGGAGTTTCCACGCTCTTCCCGTTCCTGCGCTGTTCTCTGATTTCCGCCAACGGTCCAAAGCCCTATGGAGGAGTTTATCGGAGAGTCGAAATTGGCCAGATGTTAATGACTTATAAGATGAAGGAAAGGTTGAGTGCTTATATGACATGAATGCTCGGGTGTTTTTCTATGATGTTTGCATGAGGGGGTGAATGGTTGTACATTAGAACTGCAGCTTCTGAACACACCTAATCATGACCACATAAAAATTTTAATCGTCTTGCGAACAAGTCAGTCTTGGTGCAATAACACACAAACAAACTCACGGGCTTTCCACGTTGTGGCGTTATAGTGTAGCGGCAGTCGTGCGAGCAACTCCGTGTTGCTTACATCGTGCACCATTTTGTACTGCTGTTATAATGCTTTTTCAGTAAAGTAGCCCTCATTATGGCTCCCAACAAAGGTTACATTTGCTAGAGATAGTGGTGTAAAGAAGAAGTTAAGATTTCCAGTCGATCTGAAGAAGGAAATAAT
The DNA here is from genome assembly GCA_901007705.1 of Fistularia tabacaria. Classification (NCBI taxonomy): domain Eukaryota; kingdom Metazoa; phylum Chordata; class Actinopteri; order Syngnathiformes; family Fistulariidae; genus Fistularia; species Fistularia tabacaria. Next base: position 34,872 of record CAAKHD010011766.1, read on the forward strand.
AGCTAAACGTGAGAGTGGGGTTCGCATTACAGATCTCGTCAAGCACTACGACATGGCTGAGTCAACCATCTGCACAATCCTGAAGAGCAAAATACTCAAAAGACGGTTGATGTGGCTAAGAGGGGGACTACGTTAAGCAAGCAAAGTTATTGTTATTTTGAATAAATGAAAGACAGCTTGCTGGAGATAGTGTAAGAGTTAGCATTAGCACTAGTGAGGGTCTCATGCGAGATGGCTTTACTTTTGCGGATTCAGTGAAGGAAATGCACAGTACAAGTGCTGGCAAGAAGAGAAAGAACACCAGAAACAAGGCAATAATTAAGGTCTCCTTTAATTCCTTTCTGTATTTTGCCACAAATAAACCCCATAAAAAAGTTTCAAATTAGCACAGTATGATTTTTTGGGGGGGCTGGAGAATGGATCAATGGGCTGTACATTGATTTCAATGGGAAACACAGATTTGGTTCATGAACATTTTGATTCACGATCCGAGTTAAAGAACGTTTAAACTCGAAAGCCGAGGTTGGACTGTGAAAGAAAGAGTGAACAGTTGTCTGTCTCTTTGTGATTTTTGAATGAGAGGGTGAATGCTTGTTTGAATGGATCTTTGAATCGAATGAATGAAGGGAATTCAGTTGTATTAAGCATTTTACGACAGGTTAATAAATGCGTGATGCCTTACCGGCCTGCTATTCATGCTCAACTCAGCACACACACACACACACACACACACACACACGGATTGGATTAAACGAAAAACTGCAGTTATACACTTGTAATGGCAAAAATAGTTATTACAGGTAAGTTAGAACAGAATGAGAAACCTGCGGAAACCCTAGTTGTGTTCAGTAGAACTTACAATTACACAACAATAACACGGTAGTTTGGAAAAGTCAATTGCAGATTGATTTGTTTGCTGGTGAACAACACGGTCAGACTCCAGCGTTTTTTTTGTCGGTGTTCTTTTTACACTGTTCCACACAGGCTGTATGTCCTTTACGGATTTTTCAATTACAAGCTAACTTTTCAACCAAGACTGAGACGGCTGAGCGTTGGCTTCGTTAAACAACGCAAAAATAATCAAAGAAATGAACATTTATCCTGTTTGCATGCAACCTGCTTTATTTCGCATGCAGAGCCGGCCCAACCCAATGTGGCGCCTTAGGCTCCAACTGTGATTTATGTACGCATACAAAAGTAATGTAACAGCATTAATTTTACCATTTTCTATAATTTACAAGATAACATCAGCTAATTTACATGCTAAAAAAATACGAATAAATACAAAAAAAACGTGAGATAAAGTATAAACACCTTAAACAAAAACAAAACCCTGTAAATAAGAGAATAAATGATAAAATCATGATTCGCTCTTACTTCCACAGAGAGCTAGCAGGTGTCAAACAGCTGAAATGGGGGGGGACTCATTTGTTATTGTCATTTTTATAAAAATTAATCAGGCACTGCTTTTCATTTGGAGCAATATGATTTTTTCCATTATAAGAATTAATAATAATAATAACTATTTTTAATATAATTAGCTTGAAGGTGATTTTTTTCAAAATTTGTGCCCCCCCCCAAGCATTTGCCTGTATAGCCTAATTGGCCAGCAGGCTCTGTGAATGCATCTAGAATATGTAGGCCCTGGAGTGGGAAATTCCACACATACAGAGAGAAGAGGACAAAAAGAAAAAAAAAACTGGACCTGGCGTTCTATCATTTTTTTAAATTCTAATATTTGAAGGGTCTGGTCGCTAATGGCTCTGTGTTTTCCTGTCTCATAGAGAGGGATGAGTTATATGAAAAAACAAGATTGTCCGCTATTATCCCATTGAGCCACGCTGCTGTTTACTATTCACGGTGTGATGAATTATTGAGGGCATACACACACACACAAACACACGCGGGCGCAAAAACACACACACACACAGGTCCTGGCTGTTTGTTTGAAAAAGTAATGGGTTGCTACTGCTCCTGTGTACACTGCGCTACCTGTGTAATGATGTCCTAAACACATAAAGCTGTAATGGCTGTATGCGGATAGTGAAGAAAAAAACAACAACAAGAAAACGTGATTACAGCCTGCGTACGAGGCGCCTGCTGGTAAATGGAGGGTCGGCACGTCTGCGTCAGATAAGATCGGACGGTGCGGTCGCGCCAGGAGACAAATTGTTTGCTGCAAGATTAACCTGACGACCGATGAACGTTTTTTTTTCTTTTTTCAGAATTGAGAGGGGAAAAAAAAGGCGGGAAAAAGGCCCTGATATGGTGCCCCCCCTCAGAAAGAAAAACAAGCACAAATGAAGTGGGACGCCAATCAACATCCGTCACCCCTGACAACCATTTCAACCAATTAAAGTCGTCCCGGTCTGACATTTCCACGCAGCAATCCCGTTTAATGGTCCAGATTTCTTCTCGCTCGTGGACGAATAAACACGCTACGCTCGGAATCGCTAAAACGGTGGGATCAGAGCAATAATGTAGTTGTCTCATAATATAATGAAGTGTCCTTGTTCAAGAGCAAATCCCATTTATCTTGATTATCTGTGTGTGTGTGTGTGTGTGTGTGTGTGTGTTAATGTGTTTCAAGTGTGTGAGGTAGAATAGAGGACACCCGTGCTGCGCTCCTTTCTCCTCACGCGACACCCGCTAAACATTTGTCACTTCTCCTTCATTCCCCAGACACCCTCTCCTCCTCTTCTCCACCCTCCCTCCCCCGTTTTTTTTTCCCTTTGAATATTCATCCCGTCCCTCTAATTAACACGCCGGCAGCGATGCCGCGGTTTATTCCTTTCAGTCGACGGCTTCGATGGGGGAAAGATGCGCAAACAAGCTGGAAATAGACGTCGAAACAATGTCGCGGATGAAAAAAAAGAAAAAAAAAAAGCATATAACCGAATGCGAATCCAGAGTTTAGGCTTAGCCGAGAAAAAGGTTGCGGGTTCGATTCCAGGAGAGCGAAAGCTGAGTACGCGTGCCAGAAACACGTTATGCTTATTTATTTATGTATTTATTTTAGCTTTGTATCAGACCTTCCCGCTCCGGAAAAGAACATTTTGATTCTCTGCCAAATGCACAAATCAAATAGTTCTCGGTTCTCGGGTTTGTTGTTGCCGAGACCCCCACCCAAAGAATCCCAAAGAATATTTCACTCTTTTTTTTCCTTTTTTCAAAAAAAAATATATTTCTTCATTTTTAAAGTCTTTTTTTCCTTGTCCCTCTGATTTTGAATAAATAAATAGATACAAAATATACCCCGAAGCGAATCGAAAATGGCACGGGTGCCAGAGCAGGAAGTGCCGGCAGATGTTTTTCTTTTGATTGTTGATTATTTTTCATCTCTCACTACTCTGAGCCTTCATCTCCTCCCCTTCTTAACCCTCCTCCTGGCATGCATCTACTTTTTTTTAACCACAACCAGCTGGAATGGACTATTTAGCCATTGCTGGTTTAATAACTCCCCTCACCCCCCCACCCAACATGTCTCTCTCGGTCTCTCTCTGTTCATTTGCCTTCTCACACATTCACTCACTGATGACGGCAGAACTGCCAGGCAAGCCGACTAAGCAGAACCAACTGGTGTCTGGCCCGAGGGCACTTCGACATGCAAGGGATCAAACTGCAGACCTCCTAATTGGAGGCTTCCGCCGCCACCACCTGATTCATCTTATCCAGAGAGGTGCTTTTTTGCTCCTCTCCTGTTAAAAAGCTGCGCGACCTTAACGCTAAGCCCTGACCAATCTGGTCGTCCACGCAGAATCTTTAAAGGTCAGTGAGCGGCAGCCATTTGTGCGACTGGGCTCTCGGTCTTGTTCGGCCCGTTCTTGGCTCGTTTAAACGGCGCCGTTGCCCCGCTGGGAGAGGAGGGGTGTCCAGAAAAACAAGGCCAGATTTTTAATATAGCCCGTTGAAAAAGTGAGGTCCAAAGTTTAGACATATATATATATATATAGATACAGACACACACATATATACACCCACGCACACACACACACATAAACAGACACACATTTGGATATCAAATCCATATATTGATGTGCATAAGTATGTATGCATGCATATATCAGTCTATATTCGCATGTATATCAGTATATACTTACATAGATAGATAGATACACACACCCGCATATATATGCATATATATACACCGGCATTTATATACATAGACATATAAATACATGCATGATAATAAGACATAGAAAACACAGGTGCACACACAAGTACATAAAAAACACACACACTAACACATTAATGTTTACCAATGCAGTGATATACACAATCACACACATATATATATGTGTGAATATATATATATATATATATATATATATATATATATATATACACACATACATATTTGCATACATAAACACATATATACGTGTGTATACATACATACACATATATACATATAAACATCATGTATATATAAATATAAAGATGCATATGTATGTATACACACATACATAAACACACACTCACATATTTACACACATATACACATACATGTAAATATGCATACACACATATACATATGCACACATATGTATTTATACATACATCAACAAATATGTAAATATACAGTACATACATGCATACATATACAAATATAAACATACATACATATATACATATATATACACATATATACATTTATATACATATATATACATACATACATATATATACATACATACACACATATGTATAGGTACATACACCCACACACACACACACATATATATATATATAAATAAACGCAGACACACATATTTATGTTTGCCTTTCCCTACATCTTCCCCTTTGGAATTCTTGCCACAGAAAGCAATTTTTCCACACAACTGCTCTGTAGGCAGTGACCCCTGGACCTCTACTTGCCCATGGGGCCCCTTCGACCTTTGACTGCATTTCCAAACACAAACCTAAGCATACATTTAATGGTATGTCTCAGCGCATATGCACATGCACACGCACCCGCACACGCGCTCACACAACACAAGATTTTATTTTATTTTTTAAACTTATCGTTCTGTTCTGGTGAACACACACTTAGGATTTGGTGTCACAAGGTATTAGATAGCCCGCCAGCTGTGTCCGGTCTGCACAGCTGGATGCGGTCTGGTGTCTCCATATAATGGTAACTCACCGCATCGGTGCAGATACAGGAACACCCCGTGGAGTGAGTTATTGCGATCTACACGGGCCCTGTTATTAGCGTAACAGTAATAATTGATTCATAGGTCAGTGCTGAAGCTAATCCGGTTTAAGTGTCACTTTACGACTTCAGGAGCAATGCTAATATAGCCTGATGAGAAAGACTCACCTGTCCACCTGTATCGTGACGCTTATTACACCTCTGGCCTTTCATATGAAATTATAATACTTTGATATCAAAGACAATCCTTTTTCCCTGCTACTCCTGAAGTTAATTTTGATATCTTTTGTTTTTTTCCTCGTTTGTTTTAGTTGACCATTTGTATATTCATGAAGCCATAATTTACAAAAATAAAACGTTTTTGGAAACCTACTTTCAAGGTATGTAATAAAAATCAAGATTCGTGTTTCAGACGATGGAGCGAGAGGGGGGTGCGAGACAGACAGACAGACAGACAGACAGACAGACAGACAGATAGACAGATAGACAGATAGATAGATAGATAGATAGATAGATAGATAGATAGATAGATAGATAGATAGATAGATAGATAGATAGATAGATAGATAGATAGATAGATAGATAGATAGATAGATAGATAGACTGTATTGACTTCTATCCAGCCAGTAATCCCACCTGCCCTTTAAACAGGATTACGTTACATGGACCAGATCCCACACACCACTCTGAAATGCTGTACCTGCATCACAAAATATATGAAGGGCATTTCATTAAATCCACTGGTGGCCCCTGTGAGCGGTGGCCCGGCTGCAATGTTTTCCTTTAATATCCTGTCCTTTTTTTTATTCCCAAAGTGGTCATATATGTGTCACAGTTTTGCTTTGCAGACCCTGCTATTGCTCATATAAAAATTTTTAGTGCGAGAAAAAAGGTTAGTTTAGTCCTTAATTCCTTCCTTCTGCCGAGGAAGGGATTTATCCTCTGGTAAAGCCAGGTTTTTAGGGGAGTATTGTCTCGGGTCACAACTTGGTGTTTTCAAGAAAAGAAGACAATAGAAATCTGCATTTGTGGGGAAAAAAGGAAAAGTGGTTGTTGTCCGGGGAGGTCAGGGGTCAGCGTCTTCTCCAGATGATTCATTACACTACTCTGACAAAAAAAGGGAGCAAACAACAACAACAGGGTAAAAACAAGATGGCCGCCATCTGTTGAGGTGTGCCGTAAAAGGATGTTTACTTTTTGATCCGTCTGCCGTCTCCTGCAGATCCAGAGGGTGACAAGTGTCAAATCTCATCCAAGTTCGCATCTGAATATAACCTACTATGGGCTATTAAGCGGAGGAATTGTGCCAAAGCCGACTTTCTGCTAGATCTAAAGTCATTTCAGAGAAGAATTTTGATTTAACAGTCAAGGCTTTCGATTTGGCTCTCGCTGCTTGACCTACATTTCATCGAATACACTTCCAAAGTCACAGGCTAATCACCTGGTAGCCATGTGGTCACGCCGGGTTCCCCGAATTAGAATTAATGAATAAAAATTATGAAATCAAAACTAGAATATGGGTACTCTCTCTTTCTTCCTGCTTTTTTAAAAAAAATCAAAATCAATATCTCAATAAACGAAGGTGTCCGATACAATTTAATCATGTTTCCAAGTTGTTGCAGTAGGCCATATTGAAAACCCGGGCAGTTGTTAAGTTGTTATGGATCGTCAACAAATTTACCGTCCTCTTCCTCTTCAAACCCGACCACCTCTGGCATTTTTATGGATTAGGTCTTTTATTTGTGTATTTATTTATATATTTTCGATACCTCGTGCAAATTTTTAAGCCCCCCCCCCCCAAATTGACCTGAAATTTCCAAAAAAAGTGGTATGGTACCTGTAACTGAAACCTTTTTTATCTTGAATAACCCAACAGCGTGGAGCTTTAACAAAAGGCACACAAACACACACATACACATCCAGGCAAAGGTCCGACGCTGAGGGCTGAGACGGGAATCCATTTTAGATATGGAGTTGCTCCGGGAGAGAGTGAGTGATGCGGTGTGAGTGTGCGCAGCACTAATGTGAATGGATACCTCTCATATACTGCGTTCAGCTAGCGGCCGAGCAAAGTGATGACTTTGTGCGTTCATGCCGAGCGGAGGTCCTCCCGCCATCCACTCCAGTACGGCGTGACGAATGTGAGTCGCTTGGACTTCATTTCTTTTTCTTTTTTTTTTTTTATTTGGAGGAAGCGCGATGCCCGAAGCGTTTTGTTTTTGAGTTTTGTTTTGAAAAATGACAGGATTTAATATGTCTGCGGTTAATTGGACAGAAACGCCTCGTTCAGATCGGCCTTTCCGTTATTTCATATTGAGCTCTCGACTTTCATTAAGATTTATCAAGTTTACGAATGTTAATAAATAATCGAAGATTGAATACGAAAAGAAAGTATTCACATGCTTCAATATGGGTCACAAAGTAATAAAGGAATTGAGCATCCAATCATTCATTCATTTATTGTAATCAGCCATTTTCTAACGTCATATAGAGACATAAAAACAATCATGGACTCATTCACAAGTCATATAAATACATTAAACCATTACTTAAATCACTCAGATTTCAAATACAAACTTACTCACTCAATCATTCACAAGTCATATAGAGACATACAAATATTCACTCACTCATTCATTCATACATACATCATTAATTCAGTCACTCAGCTGTCATATAGAGGCATACAACCATTCAAACAGTCACTCATTCACATATTATATTCAGACATAAAATCATTAACCCAGTCACTCCACTGTCATATAGAAACATTCTACCATTCACACACTCATTCAGGTCACCTCGAGAAGAACATTGATTCACACACTCACTCACACGTCATTTAGAGACAAACTACCACTCATTCAAGTCATTCAGCCGTCATATAGAGAATAACAATGATTCATTCGCTCATTGGAACGTCGTACAGAGACAAATTTTCTTGTTGTGGCAAATGGACTTAAATTTCTTCACTTGAAGAAATTTCACCCCTCATCTGAGAGGCTTCTTCAGTTCTAATGACCTGTGGGGAGTTTCTTAATATAACATCTATATTAGTATCGATATATATTATTCTGCCATTGCCGAAAAGACAAGAGGCAGAGCTGGAGGTCGCAGAGATGAAGATGTTGAGGTTCTCTTTGGGAGTGACGAGGATGGATAGGATCAGGAATGTGTCCATCAGAGGGACAGCTCATGTTAGATGTTTTGGAGAGAAGGTCAGAGAAGCCAGACTGAAATGGTTCGGTCATGTACAGAGGAGGGATAGTGAATATATTGGCAGACGGATGCTGGAATGGGAGGTGCCAGGCAGGAGGTCTAGAGGAAGACCAAAGAAAAGATTTATGGATGTAGTGAGAGAAGATATGAAGGTAGTTGGTGTGACAGATGAGGATACAAAGAATAGGGTTAGACGGAGAAGGTTGATTTGATGTGGCGACACCTGAAGGGAAAAGCCGAAAGGAAAAGATTATAGATATATATTATCAGAAATACTGCAGATATATTCGGAAACTCCCCACAGGTCATTTGGGTCCGAAAAGCCTCTTGGATGAAGGGTGAAACATCTTCAAGTGAAAAATTCAAGTCCCGTTGCCATGACAAGAAGATTTGGACAAGAATTCACCGTGACCTGGATGACTGAGAACCTCCACAGACAAGTCCCAGAGAGACACACAACCATTCCCTCCCTCAGTCATTCACACGTCTGGGCCCTTTAACCCACTGCATGCTTTGGGACTGCAGTGTTTTTGGGATTGCAGGGTAGTGTGGGATCTGATCCAGCATTGATGATCCACCCGCTCATGGATCATCAGATAAGGCTGGAAGCTGTTGGGTTGCAGAGCCCCGGGATCCCTTCACACACCCTGCCATCGAGAGCAGACAATGAAACTTTACGGCGATAGAAAATGGATCAAAATTATTTCGCTCATGTCCAAATACTGTTGTTTGATGGAAATGCTAAGTGAATATCACCGGTCAAGTAATCTATGGAGGTAAGTAAAGGCCTCGCGGCTGGGCTCGGGTTGACCATGAAGCAAAACCGAACAGCGCGCAATTCCGCCTAACTCGGGAAGTCCCCGTCTCCTCGGGGACAGAACCCTCTCATAGCCCTCCGACACGGTTTCAAAGATAAGCAGACAACGGGCCCAAGAAGCCTGACAACAATATCACGCACCGGCCCCGGAAAAGGTCGGATGGAGACACAAATGGATTCTGCACCTCCTGCTCTCATGAAAACCAGGCCGGTTTGACAAAGAAGAAAAGAAGAATAAATATATATATATATTTTTTGATAGCGTTTCCCACTTTGATGTTATGTGTCTTTTGGTTGAAACACACTGGGTGTCTCATTGAATAATAATAATTCCAGCACTGATGTGCTCCGTGAAATGTCTGGACCCAAGCTGAGTCCCCCCCCCCCCCCCCCCCCCCCCCCCCCCCCCCCCCCCCCCCATCCCCCCCTCCCTCTCTCCCCCCCCCCCGATTACTACAAAAAATAGAATTCTTGG
>CAAKHD010011766.1:52248-71759 GCA_901007705.1 Fistularia tabacaria
TTCATTAGACCCCCATGGCCCCCCCCCCGGCCGCCCGGGGGGACGTTTCGGAGCCCCAGAAAAACCCCCCCCCCCCCCCGTCATGTTATCCGCTAAGACTCCGGGTGACCTCTGACATCCATGGTCACAGCCTGCGTATTTTGACTGCTGATACAACACATGCATGGGCCCAGAAGGAGGGCGGAAAATTAAGCGTAAAGAGAATTTTGACCTTCTTATACAAACCATGTAGGATTTTGTCACTGTCTTTAACATGCTAAAAATAAACAACAACAGACGCTCTGTCACTGTGTAATAAGCGGTTGGGGTCTGGATGATGTGTGTCTAAATGAGAGCCCTTCAGTGCTTTCAGTCGCAGTATAAATTAATCACATACTTTAAACTAAAACTTTAATTCATTAATTTATCTATTCATCTATTCATTCATTCATTCATTCATTCATTCATTCATTCATTCATTCATTCATTCATTCATTCATTCATCTATACTCAGTTCTGACAACATTATCAGGGGGTGCAAACTTTTGCAATCATGACGAAGGTGACCCATTTAATGGTAAATTCACAGGTGACCAGACAATTGTCACAATTTTACGTTTGTTTTGTTAGAATTCCATAGTAATATCAATGGGTGGCGAGATAAACACAAATATATTCCCTCCAGCTATGTAAGCTGCTAGGAAGGTACATCGAAGTACATCACTAGTTGCCCCGACTGGAGTTACGTTCCAGAACAAGACCGTGCTAAACAAAAATCCATGAGGCAGTGACCATACTTTCATTTTATTATTTATATATATTTTAAAGCTTTATGACCCCTTCCCACACTTAACCTTTCCCATACTCAAATAAAACCTTCCAATATAATTCACACAAATATAACACAGCAGAGTGTTGAACACTATTAGCACTATTCACATATGAAACAGACAAGGCAACATGCTGAGTGCATGCTACGCACAGGAGATGCAGAGGATGACGCTACCGTCGGAAAGCCAATCAGAGCCCAGGATACAGAACATCATGTGCCATCCTAGAAAATGCTTATTTGGCCATAAAAATAATTAAAATAATCAACATAAAAATACATTTATATCACATATCCGCGGTATAATCTGAGATATATAATCATTACGAAAGGTGAACCGTGATATGGCGAGGGACTCCTGCAGATCAAGGTGATGCCATTCCTTGGCCTGAGCAGGTTACGTAATGACAAAAGTGCGTATGTGCGAGCCCTCCCGAAACCCGCATTGAAGTGCTGTGTTTTTTCGACTTCAACCTGACTGAAAATTGGCCCAAAAAGTAAATGTATTTTTACGGCCAAAACAGCATTTTCTACAGTGGCGACCAATCGGAGGTTGGTGATCTGTATCCTGGGCCCTGATTGAATCAGCGACAGTAGCGTCATTCTCTGCATCTCCTGCGCAGTAGCACGCAGTCAGCATCTTACCTTATCCGTTTCCATTGAAATCGCTGCTGTGTTTGTTTGAATTTTATTGGAAGTGTTTATAAGAGTATGGGATAGACAAGAGCGCGGGGAGGGTCATAAAACTTTATAAATATGTATGAATGACGGAGCGGTGCTGCATGATGATTGGACATCTTTCGACCTCTTATTCAAACATCATATCGAGACATACGACCATTCACCACACTTCGCTTGTCCAGGCAATTTCACCAATGAAACAACGGAATGTTTCTGGGAGGAAGCCCCTCGTGGAGAACATACAAACTACACACAGAGAGGGCTCCTGTTGGAATTGAACCGGGGACCGTCTTGCTGTGTGGCGGAAGCGCTAACCGCTCCACCACCCAGATACAATGACATGTAAAATAATCAAATAAATAAATAAACCAGCATGATATAGCAGGCAGAATTGGAAAGCTGCAGTATGTAGTGGCGCGTGGACCGTGCGTATAAGACTCTAGTCTTCAGACAGACGGAGAGACTCACTAGTTAGATCCCGCTGCCCTGTGAACACCGCTGTTCATGCCACACTGAGCAATGTCAGCTCATGTGTTCTGACTGCGGGGGATCGGGCAATCGGGTCTCGCCCCCTCACAGCCTCTGTGAAAAAAAAGAAACACATAAACAAAACAAATCAAGAAAAACAAGTTCAGATCAGAGCGTGAAAAAGTGATCGCAAATTTTCTTCCTCTTCTTCTTTTCCTTTCAGCTACTCCCTTCAAGGGTGCTGCTGCGAATCGACCCCCTTCGTCTAACCCTGTTCTCTGTGTCACACCAACTAACTTCATATCCTCTCTCACTACATCCTTAAATCTTCTCTTTGGACTTCATCTAGACCTCCTTCCTGCCAGTTCCAACCCAAGCATCCTTCTACTAATATATTCAATGTCCTCTGCAAATGACCCGTCCACCTAGTACGGGTTCTCTGACCTTATCTCCAAAAGTATCTAACATTTGTTGTCCCTCTGACTTACTTGTTCCTGATCCTATCCATCCTTGTCACTCCCAAAGAGAACCTCAACATCTTCATCTCTGCTACCTCCAACTCTGCTTCCTGGCTTTTCCTCAATGCCGCTGTAATGAATCATACCTGTACACCTTTCCTCTCATTCTCGCTGATACTCTTTCATCACTCATCGCCCCTGACACTTTTCCCCCACCTGTTCCAACCTACTTGAACTTGTTTCTTCACCTTTTTTCCACACTCTCCATTGGTCTGGACTGTTGATCCTAAGTTCCTTAAAATCCCCCACCTTCTTTATCTCCACTCCTTGTAGCCTCACTGTTCCACTTGGTTTCCTCCCCGGACTTGAAGTTCCAATCCTCTTTTTCATTTAACTGAAAAAGTCTCTCGGATGAGGGATGAAATGTCTTCAAGTGAAGAAATTCAAGTCCATTTGCCATGACAATAAGATTTGGACAAGAATTCACCATGACCTGGATGACTGAGAAACTCCACAAACATGAACTCTTTTGGTCACTCGTCCTGTCATAGTCGAGTGACGTCATATTTATCCGGACTGTGACAGGAGCAAAATGGTGTTTAAAAGCAAACTGACTTTTTTTTCAGAGGTTCGATTTGTGGTTCACTGTTTTCCCACAGTCCCAAAACTGTACAGTTGATGAAAGAATTAGTACGGATACTTGTAGAGAGACGACTAAATAGAAAATGAATCCGTTCCATGTTGTCATTCCAAAGCTTGCCTTGGATCTCGACGCATTGGACACTTCTTTCTCATAATTTTTCGACGAACCTGGCCAAGCGTCTTTTTTCCGCTGCAGAGTCAGTGGAAGAACGTGATTTCTCAGTTCGGACAGAAAGATGTGGAAAATACAAATTGCTTTTATTTCGGTGAGGTTTAGATATGGTTACTGATGTTGATGTAGACATGACGCTCCATGGACGCTCCCAATCCGTCAATATGTGACTCTAAGGAAAAATTCTCCATTCCTCATTCTGTTGAGGCATTAGGATTAGAACATGTTCGACTCAGAGTCACTAACTGGGTAAAAGCATTTTACCCAGTTAGCACTAGCTGACTCAGTTAGCATTCGCCAAATCAACCAAAGCTTTGAGTAAAATGTTAATAATGTAAGAAACCCTCTCTGCAAGTAGCTTAAAAATAATCCTACCTATCCAAAGTGTTATTTGTCTTTCACTATAAACTCGGCAATCGTTATTTACTTTTCGTTAAAAATACTTCAATTCTAGCAGGAGAAAAACTCACATTCGTCAAAATGAAAGACATTGAGCAACAAATCACATAGCACGGGGGTTGGGTGTCAAAACTCAATGACAACAACAACAACAACAATAACAATAATAATTAGAAGAATAATAACATTTATAAAGCATTAGCAGACATATGAATAAAAATGAATAAATAGAATATCACCATGATAATGCCCAAGACAATGATAATATAATAATAATTAAACTGCAAGAAAGAAAAAAAATAGGAATAAAAAAAACGACAATAATAATCCAATTGCAAGAAAGACAATAGTACTTATGATCGTTGTAATTCCAATAGAATTATGCTAATCATTCTAATTATATTGACATTAATAATAATGAAATCAATCCCATTGCAAAAAAGAAAGTAATTACAATTATTCTTATAATTCTAATTATAATTATATTCAGAACAGAACAATAATATCAGTCTAGCTGATGATGGAGTGTAGTGCTGCAGGATGGTGCTGTGGTCAGCACGACCTGCTCACCCCAATAAGGTTGCTGGTTCAAATCCGGTGGCTGACAGGGATATTTCTGTGTGCGGTTTGTGCATTTCTCCTCAACCCAAATGGTCCGCACTGTCGGCCAATTAAAGATCGTCTGTAGGTGTGGATGATAGCGTGAATGGTGACCGCTGCTTGTATTTGCTATTTGAAGCTCAACACAAATGAATTCTACATCAAAAAAATAGTCGTCAGAATTTGTACTCAGCCTGTGAAGAAAAAAAAAGTTAATTACTTTTGCATGGGTCTAAAGGAGGTTTTATCAAAGTCTGAGAAAATAACTGGACGGGGTTATCAGGGGTTTGTTCCCAGGGAGTGAAATTATGAGAACGTGCAATCGACAGGGATGGTGGATTTTGAAAAGGCTTTGATTTGAGCCGAGGAAGAAAGCATTCGTGAGTCGGGAAACGCTAATTTCAGGAAGGGTCGTCGGGGGGGGCGTGACGCTATCGAGCCGATCAAACGGCAACCCAAAATCTGGGACCTGAAGACGGCTCAGTAGATGATGGGTTTATCTGATTGACCAGTTGTTTGGAGGAGAAAGGGTTAAAGGGTGCTGCGCTAACATACATAAGATGTCATGTCAAATTAAGAAAAGCGGAGCCCGGCAATTGCTCGGCTTTTGTTTCGCCTCCCTGTCTCGCTTCCCTGCTTCCGAATCAGAGTATGACAAGGCCTCGGCCTCCTGACCCCCGTGTGTTTTCATGGTTCCGGTGTGAGTCAGATGTCAGAAACCCCCAAAGAAACAATAGAGAGGAACATTAGTTTGGGACAGGGGCTTCCTGTTCAATTTCATTTCCTTCGGGTCTCCTTATATTGCGAGCTACCATCTCCAGAAATGTGTGCTTTCTTTTTTTGTGTTTGTCTCCTGTGGCTTTTTGATATGCACCAGACACTACTTTGTGCCAGTGATAGGGATGATAATAATAGTATTGCATTTTATTTAAGGGGAATTTACTTGACACTCGAGGCCACCATACAGGCCTATACACAAAAATACAAATTATAATCAAACAATTAAAATAAAAACAATAAAAGGGAAAAAGTTGTAAAAATAAATAAAGTGAAAATTGTCTTATGATGGAATGGGATGGTCAAAGGTGGCCCTTTTTTTCAAACAACATGTAATTTTTAATCTACGATATAATTTAGAAGCATTATGGAGACCAGGCAGCAGCATCATTTTTTTTTTTTTTAATTTATTGCACATGGCCGCGCGCATGGTGACAATTAGATTAAATGTTTATCCGTGTTCCGGATGGGCTAATTAGCATGAGCAGCCTCAATACTTTTGTCTTTTTAATTTTTTTTCTGCCTCTCTCTCTTTCTCTTTCCCTCTCGTTTTCTCTGTGATATTCTCAGGAAAAAAAAAGAAAATAAAGCAAACTAATTAGAGTGGCGCACTGTTCCAATTATTTAAACACAGATATCTAGCTTTTGCGGACTGAATGGCAGCCTCGTCGAGTTTGCCTGCCGTTTGATCCGACCCGTCGGTAATTGCATCTCAGAAAAAAAAAATATTAAAAAAAAAAAAAAAAACGGGAAAAATTAAGGATGTCGAGTGGCTTCTTTAGCAGCCACTCGACGTCCTTAATTTTAAAAAGTGTGGGCGTTGGTGGAAACATGCGACTTTGTCGGGGTCAGGAAGAAAAAGGAAAAAAAAAAAAGGGACGGGAGGGGGAGGGGATGGAAGTGAAGGCCATGCTAAAAGCAGAGACATAGGTAAGGGAGTAAAACTGAGGCATGGGTGTTTACTTCATCCCGGGTATGACAGCCGGAAGACCTGATATTTTCATGGAGGGTCATCATATTGGAGGGGTTAGCGGCGAATGATGTGTCACCAGCACCCCCCCCCCCACACACACACACACACACACACGCAGCCCTCTAGGTGGGCCCTACCATTAGATGCAAGGCTGAAGGGGAAGGTAAGCAAGAAAATGACTCAGGGGAGACAAGATCACAGTGACAGGTTTACTCAGTCTTATTCAGCCGGTCGATGGCGTCTCGCAAACTGATCTATCACACACACACACACACACACACGTGCACACACACGCACACGCACACGCACACCTTATACCTCACCACTGTGAAAACATCATTACAACCAGCAGCCGAGGCTGCACTCGCCACCAAAAAAAAAGAAAATCAATTTTCATGTTGAAGCGTGGCGAAGAAATAGCCCATTTTGTTTCCTAAATGTTCTCCTCGTCATTGATCTGGACTTTGACTACTCTCTGATGTATGAACCGAGCCTGTGAGGTGTGCTGGGGGGATTTGGGGGGGGCGAGAGGGGGTCTGCTTCCGGCAGGTGTTCTAATGGAGGGACGGTAAGCATAAAAAAATAATTAAAAAATGGGGGGCAATGGGGAGTGAACAATTTTATTTTTTATGTGAGTTTTAAACAGCTGCACTTGTAAATCCTCCATGCTGCTGAGGTTCGGAGAGCGGAGGAGCCGGTGGTCATCAGAGAACCAAGAGACCAATTGTGAAACCAATTTAGCAATTTAAAGGAGCATCAACACAGCTTATCAGTTTTCAAATGTGGAAAAAGGGCCTTCTGTGAAACCATCTTCCAATCTCAGAGACTGGCTTGAAACCATTGTTTTTGACCAAGCTTATCGTTAGCGCAAGGCTAGCCTGATAGTCGTGCTTCACGTATGCTTACTCCACTGAGATATATCCCATAATGCACTTCTCTTGTTCCTCCCATTCCATCCAATCCCATTCCTTCATCAATGCATGCAACTAACCTCACATCTTATCACGAGTCCCTGGGCTCTCTCATTTTGCTGGTTCCCCAGGAGGCGGGGCTTGATCTAAAGCAGTGATCCTGCCTGGCGCCCGCCATTATTTCTTTTATTAATATCTAAGCTATTATTGTATCATGCCAACTATTAGCATGCAGTTGTAAACGCAACTTGTCACAGTTACTCATTTGTTCCCGCCCCTCCGAACCCTCTCTCTCTTTCTACCCCGACCGGTCGAGGCAGAAGGCCGCCCGCGTTGAGCATTTTTTTCCTCGCCGCTTTAGCCAAGCGCTTGCTCAGGGGGGGTAAATGTCAGATTTCTGTAAATCATTTTAGAGAATGTGGTCCATATTATTAAAATCGGACCTGACTCGGACCACAACGTGACACCGAGAGTAAAGATGGGTCTTCGGATTGAAAGCCCTGTCCTGCTTAGACCAAAAGGCGCTGCTCTTTCATGGGATCTGGGGACGGTCTCAGCTCTCTGCGCAACGATGCAGCGCATTAGTCGTAATGTAGTGACACGTATATATTGAAGGGTTTCTCTATTTGTAGATATCCGATAAGGCATGGTTTATTAGAAGGTCCACCTGTTTTTTTCGGCCGCAGCAGCACAGCTTTACAGGCCAGACGAACCCCGAAACATCATAGATGCTAATCTTTGCAATGTGACAATAGGCACATCGCAGGGTTGTTTCCCAGAAAAGCCCGGTGCCGAGCTTGTTCGGCTGATAAGGAAGGGGATGCTGAGCGGGGATTTGTTCACTCTTGACCTTGAAAAACAATAGTATACGGTCCCGTACCTTTTTCCCGGTGACTATCTACGAAACAAAGAGGCCTTTATCGGCGGTTGAAAACCATGACTGCGGCGACATCGGTTTTTGGAACCGAACCCGAGTGTCATTGAGGGGTTACCAAGATTGGAGTTCCGGTCCAAAGTGCTACTCTGTGTCGAAAAATCCAGCTCCAAAAGTGCGACAATCCACCTCTCTGCGTCCGCAAACGAACAAAATTTTAGAAAAAAAAACGTAAAGTTGAGGACATGATCAAGACAATTTTAGCCTTTATGGACAACATTAAATCCAAAATTCAATTATCAACATAATGAAAGCAATTGAGTTGCAAGTGAGTCCAAATACCATGCATTTCTATTTGGGTGGTGGCCTCTCTTCACATTGCATTCACAAAACTGGACTAAAACATACCTGACAGAGCAAGTTAATCAGGTTATCTAGTAATATAAAAAAAATAAAAAAAATACAGCTTGTCACCTGCTTAGAATAGCCACCGAACTAATTTTTTTACCTTAATTCAGAAAACCTAAAAAAACTGTGCCATATGTTGAATCGGGAGTTGATTTAGGCAAAAAAAAATGTCTGAAAGCTTAAAAAAGGCGAATATTTTAACGTTTCAGCATGTGTGTGCGTTCATGTATGTGTGTGCATTTGTATATATATATGTATATGCATGTATGTAATTATGCAATTATGTAATTAGGGAATTAGGAAAACAGAAAAGAATATAAGAATATATAGTTATAGTAGAAAGGTTAAGTTCTACTATTACAGCCCACAGCGGTCAGGCACCCGCGGTGTGTTTTTGCTTGTGGGCCCTGAGGAGATTTGGGGGAATTCGGGGTTTAAAGAAATGTCAGGCTCCATTTGTGTTGTCTGAGTGCGAGGAATACAAAAAAGGGGGGTTTTGTGGGAACAGCATATTAAAACCATTCTAAAATAAGATATTACTCTCATGGCGCTTTCGAGGAAGCAGTTGTTTTCATAAAACAAAAACAAAACAAAAAATACTAAAATATTTTTTGTATTTTTCGATTTCATTTTGTCAATATGTATTGGTTTTGTAAAGGTGGGTAAATGTGTTTCATTCAAAAATCAAGATTCTGGAATTAAACACAAATGTTTGGTAATCATACTTTTATTCACATGTAAACACAATTTGGAAAACTGGCACCAATTAAAGCGGAAACCTTGAACGTTGGCTTGATTTCATCGTGATGACAATGTCACAGAGCTCCGTGTTTCTGCGTTTAACAGTGTGGCGGCACTGCTTTGTCATAAAAAGCCATGTGAACGGAATAATGAGAGAGCACCGCGTCTGCCACCTGTGGTGAAAATACCACAATGCAGATTTAGCCTCGTTGCGGGAATCAAATGAAAACCTGACAAGAGACAATAAATCCGTCGGAATGGCGGAGGCCCCGAGCGGTTCGAACCCGTGTGGTTTTGTCTCCGCCACAGTAACATTGTGTTTATGCTCTGCCTGAAGCCAAACGGGATCCAAATGAGAGCGATGATGTAAAAATGAATTAAAAAAAGAATAAAAACGTGTATTCATTTATTTTTTACATTTTGTTACATACAAAACACACATGAAGTATACATATATACACACACACATGCATACACAATCACACACTTGCATATACACATACATTCCTGCATTCATCCACACATTAATGTATAAACACACGTACATACATATGCATCTACACACACACGCATTAAGTAAATTATATATATATAAATACACATACACAAACTTAGAGGTAAAGAAACGGGTACAAGGTTGGAACGGGTGGAGAAAAGTGTCAGGGGTACTATTTAATGGAAGACGAGCCAGAATGAAAGGAAAGGTGTACAAGACAGTGGTGAGACCAGCGATACTGTATGGTTTGGAGACAGTGGCATTGGAGAAAAGACAGGAAGCAGAGCTGGAGGTCGCAGAGATGAAGATGTTGAAGTTCTATTTGGGAGTGACGAGGAAGAATAAGATCAGGAATGAGTCCATCAGAGGGACAACGCATGTTGGATGTTTTGGAGATGAGGTCAGAGAACCCTCACTAGGTGGTCCGGTCATGTACAGAGGAGGGATAGTGAATATATTGGTAGACGGATGATGGGGTTGCACAGGAGCTATTGAGGAAGACCAAAGAGAAGAGTTGTGGACATCGTGAGAGAGGATATGAAGGTAGTTGGTGTCAAAGAGGAGGATACAGAGAATAGGGTAAGATGGAAAAGGTTGATTCGCTGTGGCGACCCCTGAATGGAAAAACCAAGAGGAAAAGACTCAAATACATACTTACATATACACATAAATACATACATACATACATACATGCAGTCATACACACAATACATACACATAAATACATAGATAAATATGTATATACACACACATACATTAAAAACATGCATGCATACACACATTCATATATTAATACACACATACATATGTATACACACACATAAAGTATGTATATATACTTCTATACACACACATGCTAGAAATAGGTGCAACACACATATATACAGATGTATACATACACACACACATGCATACACAAACACATACTTGTTTATACACATACATACATGCATTCATACACACACTACACAGACACGCACACACACATATTACAAACATACATTTATAGACACACATACACAAACACGCACACACACTCATATACTTCTAAGGGCAAAACTGAACAATTTCTCCATCCATTGCCTTTTCTTTTCCATTTTCCCTCTCCTTTCTCCACCTCTTAAGTCCTTTATGTATTTATTTCTCCATTTCCTCGTGTTAAATCTCTCTCCCTCCTTCCCTGTCAACCTCAAGAAACCATTCTCCCCCCTCAATCCCATCGGCCACTGGTTCCCGCGTTGGCTCCGCAGTGAACCGAAGCATTATTTGCATTCTCAATGACTGCTCTTTGAGAGCCGCTCATCTGAAACAACACGGGACGGAGCAATAACAGCACCCAATATACAACGCACCTGCTCTGCTTTTGTCGTCGCAGCTGCTTTCAGTCGCTGGGGGACACGGGAACCCGTAGTCTCTTTGCGACAGTCAACCGCGTGCAGGGTAACTCTGCCTCTTCATCTTTGGCTTACTAGTAAAACATGCATGGATTAATGACTCTGATGGCCACGTTGTCCTGAGAAAACTCGCTCTTTGAATCTAGCCAGGCGTGGACACACATGCCCGGAGGCGACCGCAACAGATTTCCATTTATCCCTGCCCTTTTTCTCCCCTTTAGCCTCGGGTAACGTGAAAGCTGTTTTCCTCTTCAAATCTGTCCGCATTTGGTACTGTGATGTAAAATGGACACTCTTGTTTTTCCTCATTTCTTTTTATATATTGCGTCTTTTGTACACATCAAAACGGAATAACTGCTAAACTACACATCAAATTACACATGCTAATTACGATTGATACATTATATTTACCTTGTCACATTTACGATATCAGAACACACCTTTACCTGCTCACAAGGTGATGTTATGATATCGCATTTTGCCAGAGTATCCCCAAACAAATCCACAAATGTTCCTCCCACGTGAATAACGCCACAGGGTTATGAAGCTACACGCACACAGAAAACTATTCCCCATCTAATCGTCTGCTCAGCCATGGAGAATGTTATTGCGTCTTTCAGGTCATTGGTTTGTTATTATGATCTGCAGCTTTACTGCTCTCCTCCATTTCACCGTCAGCGACATTTGGGATAAAACGCTCAAATGAACCAACTGAGATGAACAACAGGTACCGAAAGAGCACAGCAAATGTTCCCAATTTATTTTAATTCAATTCTTGATTTATTTATTTATTCATTTTATTTTACTTAATATATTTTCTATTTCATTTCACTTTATTTAGCTATTTTACTTTATTTTTCATGATTGAATTTATTAATTTGTTTTATTCTATATATTTTATTTACTTTGCTTTATTCTATTGTATTTTCTAAAGTTTAAGTTCATTTTTGAAATTTTTATTTTTATTTTCTTGGGGATACCAAAGCCTATCCCAGCTATCATAGGGAAACAGGCGGAGATTCACCCTTGGACCACCATTGCACCACCTTGCTGCCCTTTTATCCAATTTCATTAAATTCTATTCTATTTTACTTAATTTGTGTAAATTTAAATTTTCCATTAATTTATTAATTTATTCATTTTATTTTATCACTTTTTTTAAATTCATTAATTGATATATTTCCTCTTTTTAAGTTTTTTTTGTTTTATTTCGTCTTCGTCCAGTCATTCTACTCCGCTAATCCTGCACCCAGGGACACAGGGATGCTCCAGCCTATCCCCAGACGGGGTTCATGCCTGGACCAGCACATTTATTTCATTTAATTACAAATACAATTATCATAAAATTATAATTACCATTAAATTCTAATTTAAATAAAATTTATTTTAATTTATTTTATTTCTATTCAATTAACAATTGAATTCAATTTAATCTAACTTTGTTTTATTTTGGGAAAGTCATTAAAGCCCCTTGCTAGACATCAGAAACAACGTACCTGTATCATACAAATGCGTGGCCATATTTAATTCTATTTTCGAGGTGTGTGATGGGAAAATAGCAGTTTTTGGATTCATGACAAATCAAACCCCTTTCATCTGTCATATCATATCACTTTGGCAGGTCTGACTACTATTCTGTCCAAAACAATTAGCTGAAGTAATGTTTTTGGATTCTTCTACCCAAGAACAATTACTCACTTGATATGGTTTTCGTGATTGAATGTTTGTTCCAAAAGAGAGATCTGCATTGTTTATTTATTTTATTTGACTATTTTTTTTTTTTTTTTTTTACATAGCGATGTTACGGTGATAAGGCGAGGGCATTATCTCGCTTCATTCCCTCTCTGTTCCCATCAACATACATAATTCAAGACACGGGGCTATTTTCGGGGGGCCATTGTGCAGGCTGCCAAGAGTGTGGGCAGAGTGTGAGCCAAGTGAGTCTGACTAAAGGACTAATGACGATAATTGTTCCAATTATACGTTCGACCATGTACTCATTTGGCTCACAAAGACAGCCCCTTTGCATTTCCCTCTCTCCATTAGTCTCAGTCCATTTCAAAGACAAGACATCGTATGTATCCCAGGGTCTATCTATTTTTTTATTTATCTATTTATTTTTCACCCTCGCCATAAGTCCCCCTCTTTCTATTTGCAGATGTTTTGGCAGTGCATTGTTGAAGCGAGGCCGAACTTTCGTCGATTTTCGGCCGGGGCCTTGTAGCTCGATATCCGATAATTCAAACACCCTCTCGGAGACAGTCATTTAAGGTTAAATTTTATGTGATTTGAAAGGGAACCCTGCCTGGGAGGACTAAGAGGCATAAATATGCTTTTACTGTTTGTCTCATACTCGAATGTGTCGTTAAGAAGCACAAAGAATTATTATTTCTTTAAAAGTCACAATTTATAACACATATTAACCCACGGGCGCCGCCATTGTTTTATTAGCCCAATGCATGCTAGGTTGTCAACGTATTGAAGTTGCTCTTGTTAACTTTGGCTCGGTACGATATGTACGGTAATAATGCCACTTTGTGCTGCTTTTGGGTGCAACTTCCGGTCAAAGGGAAACAAAGGGGCTGAGTCTAGTCTACACAGCTTTCCAAGGGACAAAAAGAGAAGAAAGGAGTGGGAAATTGCTTGGAGACGTACACAACTTCCTGAGGATCCAAGGCGGTGTTCTCGCCGCTTCTCTCCTGATGTATTTGACATATTTTGATGAGCTAAACTAATGAAAGAGCTCACAGGTGCTGCTAGTTTATTTATTAGTTTAGTAGCTAATTTAGTACGATAAAATCAATGGGAACCCAGGTCAAATGGGAGCCCAGGTCAAACTCCTGATGTCACTACCAAGACAGCGTTGCAATGTAAACAACATTGGCGGCCTAACAGAGAAATTTTTTTTTTACAATTTTCACACAAACTAAGATTTGATGAAAAAATGTTGATGGTGAATGATGGTGAAAAATGTTGATAAAATAGTACTATATCGTCTTGGAAACCGCGGATTCCTTTATAGGAAACTGTATTGGATTAGCCTCCATTTAGGTATTTAGAATAGAATAAGATATAAAGTGCCTTCAATCATCCACAAATTTCAGATTTGTATACAGCAGTCCCTCGGCATATCACAGTTAACCTTTCGTGGTCTCACTGTATCATGGATTTTTAAAAATCATATCTAGTTTAATATCGTGGAATTTTCACTATATTATGCCTTTTTTTTTAAAATAAATGTAATTCTATATACTGTACATTCATCATTGTCATCACCTTCATAACGCAAGCTGTAGTATCTTGAACAGTAAGTACCCATTAGAATTTTTATCCGGTGTTCAAGTTATGCATGTTTAAGAGTGTAAAAAGTGTGAAAGAGTATAGGAAGTGTTTAAAGGCCTATGGGAAAGGTTAATAAAAGTGTGGGGAGGGTCATGAAGTTTTAAAATATATATATATATATCGGTAATAAAAGAAAAATAAGGTTGCTACTTTGTGGATTTTTCTATAGCACGGCCGGTTCTGGAATTTAACCCCCCGCGATAAACTACTGTTTATTGAATATTTGAATATAACAATATCTTCCAATTTTCCACTCGTATTCAATGATTCATTCACTACATTTCGATTTTTCATGGTAACTGTTAACAACTCCATCTACAGCATGTGTCTGCACCTGTATGTGAATCATAAAAGCTGAATGTGTTGTGATGTTCGGCTAGGGATGGAAGAAAAAGGTTAGCCGGTCAGTGGGAGTAAAAGCACACATATTTACATTTAAATATTCCGTGCAGCCAATTCCCATGCTGCGTATATATTTGCCTTCCCTATCTCCCTCTATCTCTCTCGGTCGCTCCTTCAGAGGATGACACATACAGGTCGGGTTGACATGATTTATATGGTCTGAATAAATAATCTGGTGTACTGCTGAGGAATCAGGAACAGGCAATACAGAACTTGGGTAATAGAGAGAGGAGTGCGGACGGAGAGGTTGGGGGAAGATGGAGAGATGAAGGTTACAGTGAGGAGAAAAGAAGTGGGCTACATTAGGTTGCCTGTTTACTTTCTTGGAGTACCTGTCAGCAAACTACCAGATTACTTACATACTTGTCAGAGACAAAAATAGAAAGCCCAGGGTTGTTTGACTCCCTCCTCATTTTCTTGCTGAAAATACTCACATGTGGAGAAACAACCTCCAAAGTCCTGATAGTATTCAAGTACTTTCCCCTTTAATTTAATGGCTCTTTATTACCAGCCTGCAGTGATAGTTGCCCATCTGTTTTACCCGGAAACAAAGTCATTCCAGAACAGTCAAACTAGGATTAGTCAAAAAGTTTCCATCTTTGCGAACAACTGAGCTCTCAATTTTTTCATATGAGTTCGAATTCCTCCAGAATTTTTTTTTTTGTTTGCATTTTTTGCATTAAAGTTCGAACTCCTCCACAAACAATTTATTTATTTTTTTGGCATATTTTGCATTAAAGTTTGAACTCCTCCACAATTTTTTTTTTTTTTTTGTGTAAGAGTTTCAACTTTAATGCAGACACGCCAACACACAATTCATCTCTAGAACTTTCAAGAACGCCAGTACAGATATACTCCCCAACCATGCCCCCCAAGCCCTTTGTCCCTGGGTGAGAGGCCACACCCTCTAGTGTCCACCACACAATATATATATATATATATATATATATATATATATATATGAAGTCAGAATGGGAGAGAGAATGATTGTTTGTCTCTATATGACTTACAAATGATTGAGTGAATGGACGTATGTCTATTCCCAGTGAGGTTGAAATCGCTATGAAAGTTCTATCATAGACTCTCATGTGAAATCCTTTTTTTTTTCTCACAAAAACGGCTCTTCAATGCGTGTCCTATGGAAACTATATCCATTTAGATATGTCTAGTGGACCTTCTGCATAATTCTGGACTGTGCAGGGAAAACGGTGGATTTTACAATCGTAATAAAATAATGATTGGTATCATTGTTATTATAGATGTCATCATTGTTAATATCATGATCATTATTATTACCACATCATTATCACCACTATATATATATACACATGTATATATATATATATATATATGTGTGTGTGTGTGTGTGTGTGTGTGTAGTGTACATGTATACATACAAATATATGTATCTATGTGTGTATATACGTACATAAACATATGTGCATATATGTGTATATAGAATTAAATCCTATGATTTATATACACACACACACATATATATACATACATATATATATATATATATATATATATATATTTATATATATTTATATATATATATTTATATATTTATATATTTATTTATATATATATATATATTTGTATATATATATATTTAAATATATATTTAAATATAAATTTAAATTTATATTTAAATATATATATATATTAAATATATATATATATAAATATATATATATATATATAAATTTAAATTCACACACTCATTCTGAAATCCTATGGAGACAGCCAACCATTCAATCTCTCATTCAAACATTTGGGCATTTTGGGATCTCCAGCGGTTCTAGTCGATGTGTTTGGACCGTGGTAGGAAACTGGAGGCGCCAACCACTACGCCGCCATGAAAATACAAAAAATATAAATGAAAGAAGAAATGAATGAATGAATAAAATAATGTTTTCCCACAATTAGATTCTGAAACATTTCGTCACCTTCAAACACACTGTGAAGGGAAAACCCGGTATAATTGTCTTATTTTCAAAGCTATACGTCCTTTTATACCAGTCGCATTCAGAAACGTTCATCTCACACCGATATCAACAATGTCATTTACAAAAAATAGGATTAGGTCCAGGTAATAATTGCTTCCGCAGTGAGGTGCCGAGTAATTTCAATCATCCGCGTCCGGCTTTATCTACAAATTGCTTGTCAAGCACCGTAAGCTCTCGGGGCACTGACATTTTAGTTTTACAGCACCGTCGAAAGTTCATAATACGAAGTACATAAAACAAACTATTTTTGGGTTAGTCGGCATTCGCTGGGCTTTGTGAAGCAATTTCATTTAAAAATCAGCGGATTTTAAAAAGGAGCCTTTTGATTTATTTTCATCCTGCCCTCGGGGGTTACTTAAGCCTTTCAAGAAAGGCGTTGTGTAAGATTCCAATTAATATGCAGCCCCGTCCGACTGGACCGTGGCAACAGTTGCCGGGATGCGAGAGGCGGTTATGACTTGTGAAATTTTTCATACAGACGGCATTGTGGAGAGAACATTAGTCATTCATCTATTCGGCCTTTTTTTTTTTCCCACCCGCCATATACAGAATACAATCACATACTGGCTGCAGACGTGATTTCATTTCCTGAGTGCTTTCTGTGAACTGTGCTCCGAACAACACAGGACTGACGTGAAAAACAAGAACACGAATCACAAAGGCATTTCCATCCCTGGAGCTTTTTGTATGAAAATTTGAATTTTGAATGATGATGAGAGCTTTCGCTGCTGTTTTCTATTGTTTTGTTTTTTTAAAGGCTTTTTTTTAAATCTAAAAACAATAAAATAAAACAAAGAAAACAAAAATAAAACAAAGAAAACAAAACTGTGCGGTTAAAAAACATGATATAAGTGAGAGTATGATATGATATGGGAAAATAAAAAAAAATATGATGAGTTGTGGCAGCATTGCATTTCATATGAGTTTGCCATGGATTGTGATGCGTCACTATGACGTCTTTACGGCGATAACGTCAAAAGCGGAAAACCGCCTCTGCTGACCTGAAACTCAAGGAAATATCCCGGGATCCATTGGGATAGAATGAGTTCTTGTGTTTTTCCTTTTTTTTGTTGTTGTTTTTGTCTCTCCCCTCAGGAATATAAAGTATACTATTCCCATCTGCTCTTTCAAAGAGCACAGGAGTGGGAGTGGAGTGTGTTTTGAGGGTCCTCAGTTATTGTCTGCTCGTATGCGAACATGGACACACACACTTGGTCTCTCCCCTTTCAGTTGCGCTCTCTCTCTCTCTCATTTGATTGCTATAATCACACAGCGGGCCTTAGGCATTGGACGAAAGTCTCCTTTTTTTTTCTTAGCTTGCATTTTCTGCCCCGGCCAGTGGATGGATGTGCTTTTGCACCATTTTTGTGATTATATGGACAGAGCTTTTTTAAAAACTGAAGAGTACCCTGACTTATGAGTTTTAATTCTGATATTTATCAAATTAAATATCCCATATTGAATTGAATTGAAATACTATCATTCCATTCCACCACCTCCCCAAATAGGAAAAATATACTTTATAAACAACAAATATACAATCGTATGAAAAACAATAATTTATAATGAGAATGGAAATAAATAAACTGGTTTTGTTAAGTGTATTTACTTTGAGGTCGGATGAAGATGCCGGAGGAGATGGGCCATGGAGTTTGGGACAATTTTCATTTTGTTGCTTAACTTAGCTTACTCGCTACACACTTAAATTTGACTTGCACACTATGTCACGCTTACGGCTAAATAGTAACAGAGTGACTGCCGCTCCTCTTTTTAAAATGATTGAACCATTCCCAATAGGCTGTGAATGACTCTTCCGATGCCTCGTCTGTTAACATTTCCGCCACCCCTGCACCAATTCCCCCATAAATGTGTCATGGCTTCTCTCAGACGATGCTTTCCGACATGGTATCCCACCAACAACAACTTCTCGATCTCCTCGCGGGCAGGTCGACAACACGCACAACTTGCTCATGTTTTTCGATAGGCTCGTCCCGCTCGCTCATTACTCAGATCTCGACACGTATCACAAAGTCAGAAAACACGTTGGCTGAGGTTCCATGGTTCCATGACATCCTTCGCACAAATGTCTCAACAATTAACGATAATAAAATATCTGTTGTTCTGCTTGGAACAAAAACACCGAGGGGAGAGAGTTCGGGTTTGTTAGCCCCGCCCTCCTCCTCCACATCGCACCCACCCGTCTTTCATTGACTCACAGGGATGCACCGAATTACAGCTATTCGACAAGACGAGGGCAGGATCACTCGGACCGATGATCCGTCCATCTGTCGGTCTTTGTAACAGGCAACTTTTTACACATCAAGGTCATGGTTTGAGTAGAAGAAAAAGTTTGTTATTGTGATTGTGAGTTGAAAAACGCCTGCCAACACTTATTGCGCCTCATGAACAGACAGGTTCATCAGAAAAGTGAACCGTGAACAATGGGCGAACATTTTTTTTTCATGCGTCAAGGCTATATCTTCCATATCGCTTGTTTGGTCGGTTATACAATCGCAGCAATCTGCGTTGGCAAACAGATAGAGAGGGCATGAGTACGGTGGGCGGGGGCTTGCAGAGAAACTGTACGAAGGGGAAAGAAAACCAACCGAGAGTGGCACAGAGGAAAAAAAAAAAAATCCTGTACCAGAGAAATAGAGCAATGATGGGGACACAGAAAAAAAAAGAAGCATGTCTGTGTGTGAGACAGAGCGCAGACAAGATTAGCGAGGCAATATCAGACTGTCCATCAATGACACAGCACCCGTGGCCCCTGCGAGCCCTTTCATCCATCAGCCTGGAAGGCCCGGGTGCAGATGGCACCCCCCCCCCCCCCCCCCCCCCCCCCTTCTTCTTTTTTTTTTTTTCTTTTTTTATTTTTTTTTTTTTCCACCCACCAAAACAACACAAGGGGCCCTATGTGTTTCTCAATCCCTTTTCTTTTAATCAAAAAAAA
>CAAKHD010011766.1:71779-104658 GCA_901007705.1 Fistularia tabacaria
GCAACCCCGGGCGCCGCGGCCCCCCCCCCCCCCCCCCCTGCGTCTATTTAACTTTTAACTATTCCATATTTCGTCTCTTTAAAAATCCCCCGAAACCAGACGTGGATCAGGGACTTCTTGGATCATCTCGTGTAGACTATTAATACGACATCAAAAACCAAATCTGCACTTTTTATTATTCAACATTCAACTCAAGGCTTTTAATCTTACGGTCTAGTATTTCGCAATGGACCTCTAATAAAGAATATGTACTCAATAACACGGATACTTACTTACTTTCATTTAGACCCTATATTTATCCATTTCTTTCGGTTTGTGTTGGTTCACCGTCTGGATCGGGTCCATTGAAGCTGACAGACTCTTTCAAGTGCTTTCTTGGCTCCGTGCAGTATCAAGCTGCCTTACAATGTCAAAATTTCGCCGCCATCCGGTCAACCGTGAACTCCTAAATGCAACAGTGATGTTCCCTGCGGTGACTACGAATTCAAGCTGGAATGAATCACTCAGGGTTTTTTTTAAATGAGCCAAAATGAATCTCCGGGGCACCATAAAATTTCTGCATCTCACAGACTAAGCTCTCTTCACAATGTTGGTGAAATAAGAGGTCTGGAATATTTAAAAAAACAAAAACAATTTCAAATTGTTTTCGAGAAAAGTGCACAATTTTAACCCAATTGACTTTGGATTCTTACTGTATTAATTATTTTTAGAATTAGGTGCAGAACTACCGTTCGAGTAGAGATCAAGAGCAAGACAGCCAGTGCAGGCTGTCTCGCTCTTGAGCTTTTGGGGAACATAAGGGGAGGGGTCACTTGGAGATAAAAAAAGGTGGAGAAGTTTAAGTACTTAGGGTCAAGAGTCCAATTGAGACTTTGGAAGAGAGGTGGAGAAGCGCGTTCAAGCAAGTTTGGAATGGGTTGAGAAAAGTGTCAAGAGTGATGTGTGATAAAAGAGTATCAGCCAGCCTGAAAGGAAAGGTGTACAAGTATGGTCCAGAGACAGTGGCAATGAAGAAAAGACAGGAAGCAGAGCTGCAGGTAGCAGAGAGGAAGGTGTTGAGGTTTTCTTTGGGAGTGATGAGAATGGATAGGATCGGGAACTAGTCCATCAGTGGGACAGCACATGTTAGATGTTTAGGACAAAAGGTCAGAGAAGCCATACTAGGTGGTCTGGTCATGTACGGAGGAGGGATAGTGAATATATTGGTGGAAGGTTGGAACTGCCAGGCAGGAGGCCTAGAGGACGACAAAGGGGAAGATTTATGGGCGGAGTAAAAGAGGACATGACCCCTGAAGGGCTTAGCTGAAAGGCAAAGAAGAAAAAAAGGGGAGGGGGCACCAATTCCTGGTCACTCCATCATCCTCCTGCCGACAAGCTTTTAAACCTGTTGGAAAATGCTAATTGCTCTGACGCAAATAAGGAAACAGCACAAGCGCACCATAACATCAGGGAGTCTCCGGTTGCTGAGAGGAAGCTTTCAGAAGGTAAGCTTAGCTTCCTGCCTGTGTGTCAGCTGCGTGGGAATCTGACAACAAGTCTGTAATTTCACGCCCAAACTCCAGATCTCCATCCCTAGGCCACTTTACTTTGCGGTTTTCTTTGTCGAAGTCACTGCCCGAAGCAGGAGAGAGGACTTGGAATGGAGTCTATGTTTGTAACATCTGATCAAAAGAGGTCAGTAGGTAACTTAATGTTTACAAAGTATCTCTGTCAGGTAACTTTCTCCTTGACAGGTGTTTCGTTTCCTGCGATCGTCGAACGAAATCCATCAAGCAGAATTGAGCCAAGAATTCAATTTCATGTTCTTGTGAATTAGTTAATCAGCCATACCGCGAATCCTGCAATCAGGGTCGCGGGGTTACATATGGACATACAACAATTCATCCACTCATTCACATCATTTGGAGAAATACAAGCATTCACCCTCTCACTCACATTGAGATATTGAACCATTCACTCTCTCACTCATAAGTCATGTGGAGACAGACAAACATTCACTAAACTGGGCATTTTAGGGTTTCCAATGAACCTACTGCATGTTTTTGAACTGTGGAGGAACCCATGCAGACACAGGCATAACATGCAAACAAGCCCCCCGTTGGAATCAAACCAGGCACCTTCCTTCTGTGAAGCAGAAGCGCCAAACCACTTCGCCCGATGCGCGGAGTGGGGAAGGGAAGCAACATAAAAACAGAAATAATAATGCCAGATGTACTTGTTATTTAAAAAAAACTTTGTATCATGGGAGCTTGAAAAAGGAAAGTGTAGAGTTACCGATATGCGGAATCGGGGGCGGGTTGGCTGCGGCTCAAATCAACGAAAGGAATACAACACAAAGAGAGTCATCATGAGTAGACCGTTTCACTATCAAGGTGTCTGCAGGGAAAATGGCAAAGGGGAAAACTCTGAGGAGATACATAAACCTTGAATGGCTGTTTGAAACACACAATGAGGGCGCAGGCGCTTGTCGTAACAGCACCCGTCTTTCGGGGGAACTGAAAAAGTACGGTAAACTGAATAAAAAAAAAAGACTATTGAGATGTCAAGAGGTGAACAAGCTCATGTCTAATGGTAACTAAGCCGAGGCTTTGTTAGCTTTAAGGTTATGACGCCTACATTAGACCTTAATTACATGCTTTAACATTAAATAGTGTCAGTATGTGCCCCCTGCAACCATCCAGAACATTTGGCTGAAAAATTCCCCGACGAATCACAGTGACATCCCAAAACGGATTTGTATTATTTCCTATGCTGCAAGTGATGACAACACACACACACACACACACACACACACACACACACACACACACACACACACACACACACACACGCTGCCTACACTATTTCTTCTTCTTTTCTGGGGAGTTTTGGAGATGGAGCCTGCTGAGAAACAAGAAAAGATCACCTAAGGGCCCTTTAGGGCTGCTTTGTAAGCTAAATTTTAATTGGCTTTTCAGTAAAATTCACAGATTACCAACCTGAAACTAAGAAGAAGCTCCAATTAATAAAACAACATAGAAGCAGGAGTTTCAGCGGCACATTTGGGCTGAAAAAAAAATCGGAGCCACTAGTTTTGCCGTGCTAGACGGGATCTGAATTTCCTCCTTTAAACTTTTCCATTTGTTCAATTAAGAGCTGAGCTCTCATTGTTCTTGGGCACACACACACACTCACACACACACACACACATACACACACACACACACACCGTGACACCAGGATATTAATGTGTTTCTTTCGTCACACCACGACAAACACTCTTTTACGTGTTATTCTACAGCTGAGTTGAAACCGTGGCTAGTAATTGGTATTTTGTACAAGAACACGGGCAGAATGGTGGATTTTAGCCAAAGTTAACAAACTAGCTAAATTACTTCATATTTCCAGAGTTTTAGGAGCTCCAGAATATACATTTTTATCTATTATCACAACTTTTCTACACAAAACGAAAACAAATTTTATACTAAGTTATTTTTATTCATTTGATATAATTATATGAACAACAACATCAACAACAAAAACATCAGTTGTAATTACAATAATAATAACAACAACAAATAGTATTATTATATAAACAACATTGATGAAAATAATATATTAATGATAATAATAATAATAATTATAAAACAACAACAATAAGAATTATTATCAGAATACAATAATGATAGGTATCATCATTATTATAGATGTCATCAATGCTAATATTATGATCAGTATCATTATTATTATAATTAATGTTATCATTTTTTTTTTTAATCATTTTTATGTTTTTTTTCAAAAACCAAAAGGGGAAGCGCCAAATTGCAAAAACTCATCGACACTAACCCATCATCCCCCCTGGAATACAAAGCACTAAACTTTTCTCATTTTCATTTTTGTATTTTCTTGATATGAATGTTATTTTTTCAATGCTGTGTTCTTCCTGTGTGTGTATGTGTGAGCACATCCCTAAAAGACAGCATCCATCATCTTTCCCGTCTGTTTACTGCTATTTGGTCGACCATGACAAAGCTTTATGAAGTTCTGCCCCGAGCTAGAAAAAAAAAAATCACTGATTGTTACCGTTTTCAGGCTCTGCTTAGAAGAATAATCTGGCAGGGCCACTCACTGCGGGCTTCAAATAAGATTTCCAACCCTGCGTAATTCTCTCTGGGAGAGAGTTGTTCATTTTCTACCCTGCGTGTGTGCACTTTTCAGGTAGCCGAGACACTACCGTGTTCCTGGATGTGAATCCAATTCAAAAAGCCCGGAATTGAAGGGGGGGGGGCTTTATTTAGGGTTTAATAATTAACTCTGGAGGAAGTTGTTTTACTTCCTCCAGCTGCCTCTTCTTATACAGTTATATATCTAACGCCTGTTGTTGAGTGATATATTTTAGTACAATTTTTAAAGAGAGCTGCACACAGACACAACAAGTGACACGGTGCATATTTTCCATCGTCCAATGTCTCTCCCTGAGGACGGGATCGACGACGGGGGCTAATTCTCATTTCAATCACCGCCAAGCTTGGTTTCTTTCCATACCGCTTTCGGCTGTTTTCTTGAAAACGGCCACCTATGATCCAACCTTTGCCTCTTGTCCCGTTCTCCTCTCTGCCAGGCTTTTAAAAAACGCCTCTCCTTCATCTTTGAAGTCCACGGTGACGGCTCTTCATCAAATAGCCCGCACAAACCATCCTTCATGTAATACAGTGAAATGCAGTGAATAATGCCTAGTTCGATGCCAGCGGGGGCAGGTGAGCGCGAATTACCGGAATTGATCGGCAGACATCTTTCTATTGATTACCGGTGAGCTGATGGACCAGGACAGAGACATTTTGGCCACCTTTCTCACCCCTTGCTGGGAGCGGGCATGAAGTTCAGACAGGGGAATAGAGCAGTGGTAAATACAAAATTAATAAAATGTGTATCTCGCTTTGTGTTGCTTACAATAGAGCAGCTGTTGCCTTGGATACCATTGAGGAAAGTGGTCGCGCGGACAAAAAAAATGGTGCAGAGAGAAACAGTGATGTCTTGATTGTCCCCTTGTACCCAGGATGCATTTGATAGCGCTTAAAAAAAAATGACACTCAAAAAAAAAAAATTAAACCATAAATTAAGAAAGTTAAAATAATGTGGTATATCTACAATTTTTTTTTTATTTGAATGAATAAGTGATAATTATCCTCTTGTTCATTTTCAGAGCCCATTCACAACTCTGTATGTTGCCTATGGCTGAAACAGCAAATAATTATGACGTGCCCCAAAGGCGTCGCAAAAACCTAAATTGACCTTTTCTTGCCGTTCCCACAACAAATGTAATAAAGGTGTTTGCTGAATCAAGCCCAGTTGTCATTGGGCAAGAGGCGGGGGTCACATCCTGGAACATCTAAATTCCAAACAAAAAAACTCGCTAACTCGCAAAAAAACCATGGAGCTTCTTGCTGTGAGGTGAAACGGCTAACAACTGCGCCACCGTGCTACCCCCCCTATACAAGTGAAAAAATAAAAATAAAAATCATTGTACGTGTCATTCGAAATAGACAGAAATTAGATGACATACATACATACATACATACATACATACATACAGTCATTTCTGTTGTAGGATTTGAAATTCAAAATGAATTCGCATCCAAATCTTTGGATTAGCAGAGGGATTCTTGTTCATTTTAGAATGGATTTTATCGCTAGATGAAGCATCCAAAACACACACATACACATGCATATATATACTGTATATACACACACAATCACGTGTATACATATTTACGTGCGTGCGTGTGAGCATGTGTGCGCGTTTGTGGGCATACATATTCACGCGCATGTCTATATGCACATACATGTGCATGTGTGTGTCTGTATATATATGTATATATGTGTGTGTACACACAAATGTGTATATATACACATACATTTATACATACATACACATATATTTATATATACACGTATATAGATTCATATATACAAGCATACACAAACATATTTGCATGTTTTTACATATTTGTATATAGATATTCAGCAGTAAAATATTAGTAGTAGTAGTAGCAGTATTTGTAGTGTTTGTGGTAGTACAGTACAGGATCAACACCTTGTTTTCAGAGGTTATCTCATGTAAACCACAATATACCTCCCCACCCCCTTGCAAAGTTGCAATATAATATCGCGGATAAGATCGCGGTCTCTCGTCTACTGAGCGTACATATCTGAAACCCCTCATCAATTTCACTTTTCACTCAGTTTGTATTAATCCAGTAATCCCCCTGCACCGGAGTGGAAGTCACCCCTCGCTGTCATCGCGGTGTGTTTTGTGTAACGGAGTTCGCCAATCCTCTGATTAACATATTGATTTGTTTGGTTCACAATTATTTGCACAAGGACCAATGAGCGGGCGATTCCAAACACTGAGGGTCAAGGTGGAGGTTGAGAGCAGAAGGTATTTTGAGATTTTACAAAAGGACAACATTGAAACAGATCATAATTCCAACAGAGCTTGTTGAATAAATGAGTAGCGATGTTGTGGCTCACAGTCTCTGCTGTTTGCATTGCATGGTACGCTTTATGTGTAGAATTAGTGTGTTTTCATAACAGCCCCCTGGAGTACTCTTGAAAACTTACTGCTCCTGCAAGCATGAGCCGCTTTAGCGCTGTGGGAACTTGCAGTTTCCAGAACCTTTTCAGGAATTATCTTGTTTCTTCATGCACTTGTACAGCAGAGGAGCAGAGGACCTCAGTCCCTAGAACTATTTAACTTCCTACTCAGAGGCAGGGTCTTTTTACGGTTCCATAGGAACTCCTCGAGGTGCTTGATGATTGGCTGAACTCGTAAGCCATGGACATTACCAGACAGTTCTTCTGCCATTAAAAAAAAAACAACAACTATTGGGGTCACTGGTCATCTGTTTTATTGCACAGATGGACAGATGCACAAATGACAGAGGCAGCGAGAAATTGACCAACGCCAAAGAGAGGTTTCCAGTGCTCGCTGCGGAGCATGATATTTTTTGTGTAAATAAGTAGTTGTAATTTGCCAAAAAACAGGGGGTTTTCACACTGTGAAACAGTGCAAGGAGAAAATAAAAACATTTGATAGCCCATGGCTAGCATTCATGCGATGCAGAGCAACAATGTTGTGGGGACTTCCTCGTCACGGTGGCTTGTTTTCCCAATGCGGTACTTGTCGGTACATGTCGCAGATGCTCACCCGTACAGCCTGTGCGAATGCGAAACTAAAAATCTCCCCCCGGAGGAGGGTAATAAGATCCGATAATTCAAGCCTGATAGAACTGTTCTGTTGCAAAAGCGGCTATTGATTAAGTCCGGCGTAGTTCGGTACCATAAGTGACTGTGAGTATTTACCCAGATTTTAAGCAGATGTGAGTTTCCATGTATACCAACCAAAAACGGACTCCTGAGATGAAATAAAAACAATTCTTTTTCCAAAATTGACGGTTTCGTTCCCATTTGCCAATATAAGTGGGGAAAAAATGAATCTGAATATACCTTCTCCCAAATGTAATTGGTTTGTTTTGTTTGTGAGGGTGAAGTGAAGTGTGGAGACTTAAGTGCTAGTGCGAGGTGTTCGGCAAACTTCTGCCGCACATCCGTATGAACAAGAGCTAACGTGTGAATAAATTAATCGAGTAGGGAATCATTTATTGTTCTTTGGCAACAACATGGTTTCCCTTGCATGTATTTTCTCCCCGGAACCTAATGTACGCCTCGCTGGCTTTAATTTTCTCCACACCACAGGTACATCACCAAAGCTCATTCTGGAATTGAGGCACAACAATCCCGGGAATAAACTGTGGGAAATAAAGAAACGGACGTAAAGACCAGCAGCGTCATTTACAATTGTGCATCTTATCGATTCCACTCTCTCCTCAGGTAATGGCCGAAGCTACCCAACAATTAGATGATTATGGATGTCTGTGTGTACCTCACAGAAACCAGCAGATAGCTCAAATGCAGGGAGGAAGAGGTGTGGAGGGGGAGAGTAAGGAATAAAAGGCCTCCAACCCAGTAGAAAAAACCTTATGGTTGACAGTAAAAGAAAACAAAAAAAACACACAATCGAGACCCAGAGAGTTTCACTTCCTGTGATTCCCGCTGAGTCTCAAGTACTGCTAAAGGGAGCGGACATCTGGTTCATCCTTCAGGCAAACATGCAAGCTTGGCAAATATTATCTGTCTTATTTTAGGGGGAGGCAGAGTGGGATAAAAGTCTGTGCAGATTCAATAAAGTTTATATAAAAGCTATGCAAATGACGGCAGATCAATCCCCAGGCTGTATATACATTGCGCGGCTCAGGGAAGGAGCGCAGCCTCCGTTCATTACCTGTGTTATAAAAGCTCCTTTGCCACGACAGGAACTTTTTTGTGGGGTTCCAAGGACCTTTTCAGGAACCTGTGAGCTCTTTCGTGCTCTCGTACAGCAAAGCAACCAAGGATCATGGACCTAACCTCCTAGAACTATTCTCTCTCCTACCCCAATGGTCTTTTGACGTTTCCATAGGAACTCATATGACGTAGCTGATTAGTGGAACTCATAAGCCATGCCCATTATCCGATAATTTTTGTGGTGCAGCGTTTTTTAAAAGCGCCTCTTTTGGTGCGACTTGCAAGAAATGGAAAGAACCAACAAGAATTGGCCTGTGACGCCACAGAATTACTTCCAGGGCTCACAGCAGAACATTTTCACCGAAATAAGTACGGAGTTTGCTAACAGCGGGGCTTTTCACACTCCGAAGCAGAGCAGGGAGAAAATAAAATCCTTCAACCCATTTGAGAATCCATTGTTATGAGTCGCGCAATGCAGAACATGATTGTGTTGCGAATTCGCTCGCCATACTGTCCGTGTTGTCTTCCTTATCCTAGCGGTGGTTTGCTCATGAGTATGAGGTATGAGATACACTTTGCAGACAGCGGTCCCTAGCGTGGTCCCTACCATGGTCTTCACTGTGGTCCCGAGTTAACTAAAAATTTCCCCTGGGGTGGGGGATGGTAGTTCCTAGAAGTAAATTTGTACTGGAAAGCTCTTGGCACTGTATATGCGATGGTGGGAACTGGTGCTGCAGACCTTTAGAGGTGGCAAACTAACTAGCAAAAGTACCTCTGCTCAATTTCGGTAACTCAAGACAGACTGTGACTGTGCGCACATAATGGACACATTACATGGCAGACATCTTGCTCATCAGCTGCCCTTAAAGTAACCGCACTCTGGAAATGTAATCAGTTTTTTTATTTATTTTTTTTACTTTTCTCACCCTACAAGGTCTATAAATGTATTCATGAATGGTTTTCTGGGGGATAAAAAATAAGAAAGGAAACAAAAACAAAAGCATGAAACTGCCTGCACCCAAAATAACTGTTTTTTTTGTTTTGTTTTTTGTACATGCATAAGAATACATTTGCATATTCAATCTGCAGCTTTTTATAAACACAAGTCTGATTTTAGAAGCTAATAGTTCCACAGCAGATACAAAAAGCATTTCTGCGCAATGTGTTGGCCTTTAAATAGGGACGTTTCTTTCAATGTATACTCAATAAGTTGAGTGCGTGTGTGTGTGTGTGTGTGTTTGCTCAGGGGCACTGCCCATAAAAACACAATAAATCACAAAGTGATGGGCGTGTGAGGTACAAACTTTGAGATACCATATGGAGCTCTGTCAGTGAGCTGTAGAGGAAATAAATGTAGGGTGTCAAGGCACAGCCTGCACCCAACACACACACACACACACACACACACACACACACACACACACACAGGGATATATACAGCCAAGCTTACAAGCTGTGTGAAAACGCAAGTGGCTTAATGACACTTACCGTGAGATCAACTCTTGAGATGCTCTAAAAGTCACAATGAGCCAAAGCTGTTGTCGCTAATGAACCGGCGCTCACCAAACAAGTGAAATAAATTAACTCCGCCGACACAATAACAACACAGTAAAACAAACAAATGCGACTTACGGCTTTTGCACGTCTAAAATTTCCCAAAACACCATCGCATGTGCATGTGAGTGTTTTATTTCTCTTTCGTTTTCCCATTCTGACTGAACGTGTGCCCGCCATTAGCATGATGCCGACTGCACAGAGCGGTCCTGACACATCAGTTTTTGCCAATTACTTTTGCACTCTGTCATGCTCCGGGGCTTTTAGTTGGCCCCGGCTTTGTGTCTGCTCGCATAAAGATGCGAAAGGCAAAGACGCAGAGATAGCATATGTGAAGATGAGTGATCGGGTGTGTCTACTTCGTGTGTTGTTAGCTGTTCCCCACATCCTCTATCTACCCATCATGCATTGTCCCTAATGAGCCCCATGGGAAGCTGTCCAGAGCCTGTGGTTCTTCAAACTGCTACAGTTCCAACTCTAATTCAAGGCTAATGCCTTCAAGGCTGCTCCCCTTTTGAGCTGCCATGGCTGGTAACCGCCTGTCCACTCCTTTCATTGTCTGCAGTGAAATTTCCACCAGTTGTAGTTGCAAAGAGTGATGACCCAAAGGGTGCAGTGATACCTTCTTTGTAAACCGCTATCAACAATTGCGGTCAATCATTTGAACAGCTTGCATTATGAAAAGATTTCACCAATTATTTGTTGCATTAATGCTTCTGTGGTAGAGGTACCAGGCTTAGTCCATGAGTGACAGCCTTACTCGAAGGTAAACCTTGACACTGCACTTTAGCTGTAACTAACTTTTAACCACATGAAAGCTCAGGGTCTTCTTTCTTTCTCTTTTTTGTGGTGAGTTCACAGAGGTGACAAAATGTTGCCTCCGGGGGGCATGAGCCAGCGTCTTTCTGTCCCAAGCCCGGATAAATGCAGAGGGTTGTGCCAGGAAGGACATCCGGTGAAAAATCATATGCCAAGACGACAATTATGCGAATCAAACCTATGACTGCCGTACAATGACCGCCACTGGTGCTGATAACCTGCGACAGAAGAGCAAAGGAAAGAGTCTGGGACTTATAATCAGGACTTTGAATGTTGGGACGATGGAAGGAAAAGCGAGAGAGCTGGTTGACATGATGCAGAAAAGGGAAGTGGATATATTGTGTGTCAAGGAGACAAGGTGGAAAGGTAGCAAGGCCGGAAGCTCAGGAGCAGGTTTTAAGTTGCACTATGATGGTACTGACAGGAAGAGAAATGGAATAGGAGTTATCTTCAAGGAGGAGTTTGTTAGGAATGTTCTGGAGGTGAAAAGAGTGTCAGATAGACTGATGAGTGTGAAGCTAAAAATTGAAGGTGTGATGATAAATGTTGTTAGTTGCTATGCCCCACAGGTGGGATGTGAGTTAGAAGAGAAGACAAATTCCAGAGTGAGTTAGATGAAGTGATGCAGAATATTTCCAGGGGTGAGAGAGCGGTAGTTGTTGCAGACTTCGATGGACATGTTGGTGCAGGAAATAGAGTTGATGATGAAATGATGGGCAGGTTTGGCATCCAGGATAGGAACACACAGTGGCATATGGTGGTAGACATTGCAAAAAAGGATGGAAATTGCTGATGTGAATGCGATTTTCCAGAAATGGCAGGATAGACACAGGATAGTTACACATAGGGTAACTTATAAGGGCTGAGGAAGGAGCACGGAGGTAGACTACATCTTTTATAGACGATGGAATCTGGAGATCAGTGACCGCAAAGTAGTGGCAGGTGAGAGTGTAGCCAGACAGCATTGGATGGAGGTTTGAAGGATTAATCTGGTGACAAGGAAGATGAAAAAGACAAAGGCAGAGCAGAGGGGGAAGTGATGGAAGCTGAAAAGGGGGGAGTGTTGTATGGTTTTCAGGGGAGAGTTAAGAAAGGCTCTGGGTGGTCAGGGAGAGCTTCCAGATGACTGGACAACTGCAGCTAATGTGATCAAGGCAACAGGTAAGAGAGTACTTGGTTTGTTGTCTGGAAGGCAAGTAGATAAGGAGACTTGGCGGGGGAATGAGGAGGGGCAGGAGTATGTACAGAGTGGAACATTGAGGGTACTGAAGAGAACAGGCGGGAGTAAAGGGAGATGCAGCGCAAGGTAAAGACAAAGATAGCAAAGGCCAAACAAATGGCGCATGATGACTTCTGTGCTAGGTTGGAAAGTAAGGAGGGCAAGATTAATTTGTACAAGTTGGCAATACAGAGATAGCGTGCAGCGTTTGACGCTGTTACAAAGGTCATTTACACGCAGGGTCCTTCTTATTCCTTTAATTTCAGTAAATGTATTTTCTCTTCTTTTTCCTACGCATCAGTCTTGCACTCTTTTTTTTCGGGTCTTCCCTGCTGGCGGTTCCTGTGACAACAATGTGCTATTTACAGATGATATTCCAGACTCCTGTAAGGGTAGATGCTTGCAGTGAAGTGTAAAGAGAGCAACGTGTCTCGAGTGCCTGTTGCGCTGCGGC
Organism: Fistularia tabacaria; assembly: GCA_901007705.1. NCBI lineage: Eukaryota > Metazoa > Chordata > Actinopteri > Syngnathiformes > Fistulariidae > Fistularia > Fistularia tabacaria. The sequence continues at coordinate 84,148 of CAAKHD010011766.1, forward strand.
TTGTCAGAGTCTATATGAATGAGATGTTAAGTGTGCTCCGTCAAAGCCATCAGTAACGGGTGGTGCAGCAGGAGAGGATGACGACGCAAGGAGACGGCATTGTTGAGAAATCCCTTGTCAATATTCAAAGAAAAAGCCTCCTACGTAACACCACCGACTACAAATTAACCACAAACGCTGTGCTCTTTTAAAAAGGCTAAGTAAAGATCGAGTTAAGGGGGCGTGATGGAATTGGCTTTTTAAAGAGGCCAAGTACTGACTCCTGTCAGGACACGAGAGGGATCTGACACTGTGATAGGTGGTATTGATCTGACACCTGTCATTCTCTATACCTTTCAGAGGCAACAACACCCCTCTGAATCTTTCGACTCCTACGTGGTGATGGAGTCTGTCACCACCTCGACTGAATCAACTCCAAACTTGAGATTTGTTTATTTGCACTTTTGCTCAAAGCACCGATCCTGTGCATCTTTGATTGATGGTCGACGTGGGCCTCGGATGGCTTCTCACAGTCGATACTCTCACCCGAAATGGGTAGAGAAAACCATTTCTTCAACATTAGGTACTGATTAATCAATACATACATATATAGGGCTGCATGCTGATGCAGTTCGTAATGTTTACATCTTGCAGCAACAAGGTCTGATTGTGACAGAGGTCCCTCCAGTATACTCCGGCAGTCCAAAAACATACAATACTTTCATTGAAGACTAAAATGCCAGGTTTTTCTTATGAGAGGGTGAATGGTTGTATGTCTCTATATGTGGCCCTGTGATTGGTCCAAATGAACCCCACCTCTCACCTAATGATAGACGGGATAGGCTCCAGCACTATTATGAATGAATAAATATGCACATGCTGTATTTAAGGGTGAAATACAATCGACAGTATATCACTGTCCATACTATATTTCTCTGCTACTGTCAAATTTGTTGTCGAAAGCAGATGTTGTCGATGTTAAAATATACTTCTCTCGAGACAAAAATAAACAAAAAAACAAAAAAAACTGAAGCAACCTCCACCAGGGGAGCTCCTTCCCTTTACCATGTAAAGTCACCGGTCTTCTACAAGTTAAATGGGCTAGTCTCTATCTAATGGTTAACATCATTCATTCATTCATTTATTTTCTATACTGCTTATCCTGCAGTCAGGTAGCAGGGGTGCTGGAGCCGATTCGGGCCGTCCTTTGACGAGAGGCGGGGTTCACTCTGGACCTGTAGCCAGTTAATCCCAGGGCCTCATATGGATTCAAAGTTAAAGTCAAAGTCCACTTTATTGTCAATACTGAAACCTGTTCAGACATACACAGCCTTGAAGTAGCGTGATTCTAAGACCACGGGTGCAAAAGTACAAAAGATTATAAATAATTTGTCACAGAGGACAACGAACAATGACGACTTATGGTGAGGTAGAGACAGTTAAAGTGCAAATTTCTTTGATTTGTTTTTTTAAAGTGACAACATACATACAACCATTCAGGTCTGGGCAAATGAGGTGTCCAATCAACCGACTGCACGTTTTTGGACGGTGAGAGAAACTTGCTGCCCGGAGGAAACCCACACAGAAAAAGGGAGAACACACAAACCCGACGCAGCAGAAAGCCCCCCCCCGTCGGGATTAAACCCAGGACCTTCTTGCTTACGAGGCAGAAGAGCGAATCACTGTGCCGCCGTCTACTATCTAGTATATTGGATAGATGGGTTCAAATGTAAGGCCAAGGATCATACTCATCATGGGCACCCCGGGGAGGCCGTGTAATCCCTTTCTGCTGAAGTTTGTGTCCGGACAAAAATGCAGTTTCGACACCATCATCTCTCTGTTTAGAGCTCAAAAAGAAAAAAAAAGAAATTTAATTCACAGACAATAAGTATAAAGACCGTGAAAAGATTTCTGTGAGACAAGCGATTATGATTTAATGTCCAAAATCAAGATAAAACGCAGAATCTCTTCCAAACGGTTCATTACAGGATGGAATCAAATTAAGACCGCTTTATCCGCCGATTCCAGTTTTGCGAGAATCATCCGGATGCGCTACGAGGATAAACCATCCCACTCAGCACAATGTCGGGTTTGCGGAGACGCTCCTCGGCATTCTGTCAGCGATTACGTGTGGCGTTTCTGCATGTTACGGATGACTAATGAGTGAATTTGTGTGACTAAAAGGACAGAGATAGCGGGTGGCAGCCACTCTGCCGGGAAGCGATAATGGCTGTGCTGTTGTTTGCCGATTACAGTCTGTTTGTTTACGCTGCAGATAATTCATAACCGAACACTGCATCCAGGCATTTTTGCTTGTCGGTTTGCAATAAACAGTTTGTACAATTATGATCACGGAACGCGTAAATATACATTGTGCGAATGCAGAGGCAGAAAAACTGTCATCTGGATAAAAGATTTTTTTTTTCCCCCCACTTTTTTTTTTTTTTTTTTGGTTCCCCTCTCTCACTTCAAGCACTTTCCGCGCAACAGATTTGATTGTCAGAACCTCACCACAAGTCACAATCAAATCTTTTTTGCCAAGTATGTTAACAGCATCGAGGAGCTATTTGTCCGCTGGGCGGTAGCGCTCAGTCAACGTGATCGTGCACGCGCTATATGATTTGACACTACAGCCATGGCCCGAGGAGGCTGTATATCACAGGACTGCATTCAGCAATGCCATAACCTGAAGCACTGATTCAAGGCAAAGGTATAAATCAGATGCCGTTGACAGGTGCCATATCGGAACAACCCCCCCCCCAAAAAAAAAACGTGCAGAAGGTTAATTAGACACCCCTAAATGCGCAGATGTGTGAATGAGTGACTAAGTGAATGGTTGCTTTTCTCAAACGGTGGCGCTTGGATTGGCTTGCGACCGGTCCTCTTGCTCTGCTGGGATAGGCTCCAGCCACCCTGCGACCCTGAGTGCAGGATAATGGTAGATAATGAATGAATGCATAAATGAATTCAATAGTGCTGATTGTATTTTTTCAAATCAGTGGATGTCAACAAAAGATACTGATAAAATTATCTTTCAAACTGAGAACGTAGGGGTAGGCCTCGATCAAAAGATTTTCCCATCAGTTCACAAAACACAGATGACTGCAGAAAACAAACCTTCCATTTTTGACGTCTCTCCGGTCAGCAATTCGTAATTCTCATCAGCTGAATGGATCTGTAGCACCTCCTGTAACCCCTTGGTCCATCTGTCCGACGTGGACAAGGACATTTTATGTCTGAATTTGTATCTGACTTGCGGTCCAGTGTTGACTGGCGACAATTCAGCTGCATAGTTACTATTACGGACCTGCACTTGTACAGAGCTAATATTGCCGACCTGCACGCTGGCTCCAAAATGTTTAATGTTGCTAACAGAGGGCGGAGTTGTTCCTGTATTACGCAAACTCCAACACAGAAAAGCATTCTGGTTTCTACCTCCATCCTGGAAGTTTCCTATATTCCTATTTCTCATATGTTTATACATTTCCAGCCAGCGTTGTCTCACCCACCTTGTCCATCAGGCTACTATCACATTGTCCGTCAATTTAATCTGTCCCCCTGGAACTAAGGCACTAAGAAACATTCCAAAGTAAATTAAAGTGCGATTAAAATGCCCTCATATTCTTGACTTGTTTTTCTATTCACCTATTGACATTGTTTCTGGACTGACACCAATTCATGAAATATATTTACGGCTGCCGTGGTACATTTTTGAATGGGACTGTGTGTATATGTACAGTACAGGATTGTGTAGAGGGATAGAGTTTAAATAAACAAATGTCAAAGAAAAGGACTACAGAATAGAGATTTAGCTTAGCTTTAGCGAGCAAGAAAAAAAAAAAAATCATTTTCCGATATGTCTTCTGACTGAATAAAAGTTAATGCCATGTTCTGTAATACAGATTTTATTCATTTAGACGTTGTGTTGATGTAAACAGTATGAATTTAGTCTCTCTTGTCTCTTTAGAAGTCCATTCAAGCCCATTAACTTACAGATGTTTGAAATTTTAATTATGGATATTACAGCTATTATTGTATCATTACAGCAATTACCATGTAACTGTCAGCACCACTGTTATTAGTGGTAATAGATCATTTGTGCCCATACCTCCCTGACACTTAAACCCCACCATGTCTCGATCACACTCTTGCTTTCTATCTCTATGTCATTCTCTTTCTCTCCCTTATTACCCCAACTGGTCAAGCATAGGGCCACCAACATTAAGCTCAGATCTCCCCGAGGTTCCTGCAATTTCTCCCCACCGTTGTTGCCAAGCTTAAGAGGAAATGTTGGGTTTCTGTAAAATCATTTGAAGAGCGTGATACTGTGTTGTCAACTGGCACTACAGAAATAAAATCTGACGTGACTGGCAATAAATGGCCGTTTCGATTCATCTCCTGAATTTTGCATCGGGATGCTTGTTTACAAAAACAATGACAATGTAAAGAGTTAACTAAATCATTATCAGTGACTCGGGAAGGCTCACAGCGGTGAGACGATAAAATAGAACAATAATAATCATCAGAGGCGTCGTCTTGGAAATCTCTGTTGTGCCTGCGTCAGCTCGTGTTGTTCCAACTCCCATTGCTACAATTACTTTTACTGCTTGTGAGAACTGGGATTTCTGGTTTTCATTAACAGGGACATTATCGGGGCATCTTCCCCTTCATGTTAAAAACTATCCGGTAACACTCGCCAACTCAGGAAGACGCTTCTTTGATTCCACCCTCCACCTCCCCCACTATCACTTATGGTTTACGCATTTGAAATGATATGAGAATAGAAGCTAGTATCATAGTCCCACAGGAGGGGGTGGGGGGCTTAAAAAAAAAAAGCCTCCCTCTGTGTGAGGTGAATTATACATGCGTTGGCGCGTGGTGTATTATTAGACACGCCGTTTTATCTCACCGTGGACTCAGATGAGAAACGCTGAGACTCGCAAGCACATAGTAGAAACTATAGAAGAGCATCAATGAAGAGAATGAATGAGGAAAGGGCGGAGTGGGAAGGGGGGCGGGGGGGGACTGTCACCATATAGTGTCACTCTGGTTGTTAAAGTAACACCAGCCTTCCTTTTCCTCAAATGAGCTGCACAGTCCCAGTATGCAGTGATGAGAAACGCTGGATTGAAATAAAGAATTTATTTTTTTTTGTTAAAAACGACGAGACGATGAACAGGTAAAGGCATCATCTCCGTGTTGCGAGGAGGTAATTATGCTGTATGAAGCGGAAGGCGAGGGAGGGGAGGAAGGGGTTCATCATTCTTATTATCTGTTAACCCAAGCCTGCATACTTTCCATCTCTCACGGCCGACGGTCTGCCTGCGAGCACGCCCTGCTGCATTTTAAATTTGCTGAGGTGATGCGGGGCGGTGAGACATCGCGCGCCCGCGGGGGGCCGAGGACGGCTTTTAAAATTGACGTCTGACCGGCCGAAGCTTCTTCCTCGCGGGTGAAAAAATAAAGACTTGCGTAATTCTTGCTCATTTGACCTCTTTTTGCAAAAAAAAAAAAAAGGCGCAACGGCAAAAGGTCAACGCTCGGTTGTATTGGAATCACGATTAAGTCAAAGAGACGCCACCTGATGCCGAGCGTCTCTGTCGGCCATAAAGACGCCGAATTAGCGGGGCCCCCGTACGGCACACGCCTGGGCTTTTGAATTCAGATACGTGCATTTTATGGCCGCGATATCAGCTCTGAGCCAGAAAATAGTCTCATACGCCTGAAAAATCCCCCAGAGCACTGCCACAGTCTCATTTTCCATCTTTTTCTGATTGATTCTCTGCGGTGTTATCATTGTGATGCTCGAGGGAAGTAGAAACCCTCCCTCTCGGTCTTTGTTTTTTTGCTAAAGCAGACCCATCCAGTCGTATAATCTAAAGTTTCCTCGGGATTACAGTAATAGCACGGGTGCTTGAGACCCACTCGAAATTCCGTTTCAGGCGAGACCAGCGCGGCACGTGAGTCACGAGTCTACCGATCGTAAAATCCAATAGCCTTTCCGGGGATAATTTTGATTCGCGTTGCGGGGGTGTTGCATTTTATCCATCTCGTACTGCACCCTTTTACAACAGGGGTAATAACATATCGGACCGGCGTTTGCAGTTGATGAAAATGGATGTCCAGTCAGCGAGCAATTATTAGGCGCAGTTATAGCCCAACGTGATCCCAAACATCTTTACCATTCCACCTGCCATTAGATGCATTTACTCAGCATTGAAAGCTTGAAATGTATTTAATTCTATAGTCATGTCGCAGGAATAGAGTGCTGAACAGAGCGGCATTACCTATATATTATATACAAGTTGGTCTGGGGGGAGAAAATAATAATAGTAGCATGCAGATGTATCATTAGTGAAGAAACTACAAGTTGTTATGCTAGCAGGTAGATACAGAGAAGCATTCATCCATTTATTTTCCATACTGATTTTTGTAGGGATGCTGCTGCCCATCCCAGCTTCCAACAGACAAGAGGTGTGGTTCACCTCAGACCGTTTGTGGGGCCACAAGTAGAGGTATACAACCATTCACTCACATGTCTGGGCAAAAATGTTTTTACAGGGGTCTCCAATTGACTTACTGCATGTTTTTAGACTGTGGGAGGAAACCCACGTAGACACGGGGAGATCATCCAAACTCAACCAATCAGAAAAGAAACCAGGGACCTTCTTGCTGCGAGGTGGAAGTGCTAACCATTGTTGCTAAGGCAGAGTCTTAAAAAAAAATCTTGGCAGATCATGTGTTGAAGTCTGGTTGAAGATACAAGTCACAGAAGTCCCTCGCCATAAAGCGGTTTCGTAGATTTTTCAATTTTTTATCAAATTTTATAGTGTCGATTTTTCGCTATTCCACATTTTTTTGCGGAATTAATTTTCTTTCATATATTTATTATTTCAATTATTTCTAGGCTAAAATGAGCCTTTTCTAGGGTGGCGACCAGCCAGATGTCCTGTTACCCTGGGCTCTGATTGGCTTAACTATCGTAGCCTCATTCTAAGCATCTCCTCCGCATAGCACGCATTGAGCATCTCACCTTGTCCATTTCACATTGACTGTGCGAGTGCTACGCGTAGTGTTACTCTGCGTGAATTATCCGTGAATTTATTTCAGCTCCTGCTATGACAATGGAATATTCTACACCTTCCGAGTCACCTGGCACCAAAACAAAGCAGCCGAGGAAGATGCTACCATAGAGTGGTTAGCATCTGTCCATCTGTCTAGCTAAGAGTATGGGGAAGGCTAATACAAGTGCGGGGAAGGTTATAAATCTTTAAAATATATTTAAATAAAAAAATGAAAATGGGGTCGCTACTATCTCTTGTTTAGCGCGTCTGGTTCTGGAACATTTCCTTTCAGTAAGGGATTACTGGAACTATTATACAAATATTCATTCCTCAGTCAGATAAGTAAATCAACATGAACCACCAATAGGAGGAGGTAGTGTATCACACTAATCCAGTTTTCTAATTTGGCGTTTTTTATGTGGTGTGATGTACCCTTGAACCATTACAGGCTCAACTGATATAAAAACATTTTCATTTCTTAATCATAATTTAAACATTTATTCGTTGACGGTCACATGGTGACACCAGCGAATTACAGAAAAATAGAGTTCCTTTCATAACATCTGCCTTCGCAACTACAATAAAACAGCTTTGACCTCCCTGCCTGTAGAGGGCGACATTGCCATCCACGGTCATGTATTCTGGCTGTGGATTTGACAAGTGGTGGATTTTTCTGAGGGAAAGTGCCATCATTTGTGGAGGCCGTGAGTGACAACATGACAGCGAGCAGTGATGTCAATAAATATTCGAAAGAACTGAGAGATGACTGGAAGGCCAGGGGAAGGAGCGCCGCCTTGAATCGGCGGGTAAAAAAAAAAAGTGAAGATCAGTAAAAATGCTTTATTTGCTTATGTTGAGCTGAGATAAGTTATCTTCAGTGAACAGACACCCGGTGATGAAAGAAATCAATCGAAAGAAATTTATATATTTGCCTACACTGATGCGCCAAATCATTGATATAGCAAGAGGTGGGGACTTTGGAAATGGAGCCATAAAAAAATAAAAAATAAGAAATGAAAAATCAGGGTAATAAAAAAATAACAGTAAATAACATAAAATCGACAAAAATGACATGTAACGCACTGACACAGAAATATGACTTGTCGGATTTTTAGTCGAGATCGACTTCCCTTTGACTGCGATAAATCTGGACACGCCAGAAAAAAAACGTCACATATCACCGATATCCCCCCCCCACCCTGACTTTTATAGCATCCCGCCTCACATCCGGAGCCAACCTTGAAATAGAGGCGGATGCGAGGAAATAAAAAGGTAAATGATGAAACATTTAATAGGAATACAGATTACACACACACACACACACATACACACACAAACACAAACACACGGAGCAGTTATTCCGTTTTCATGAGAGTGCAGTGTGACTAAGCCGGGTCTGGATGGGGGCAAACACAAGCCTGCTGAGATCAATACATCAGAGCCCAGAGCATCTGTCAGGAAGCATTTTGCGCTTGTGTGTGCATGTATGTAATAGCATTTGACAGTCATTAGACTTCAGCCGGGCCCCCCTGCCTACCACCCTCAAAGAGAAACAACATGAAGTCGTATGATGCAGCGCTCGCACACGCACACGCACACACACACACACACACACACACACACACACACACACACACACACACACATGAGTGCAAAGTGAGCATGCACGGAGACGGTGGCAACAGCGTGACACGTTTGATGTCGTGCAGGGAAAGCCCACCTGACACTCGCCTCCCTTTTTCTGCCCGACGGCATGCAGATAATAGTTCCAAGGCCAATGTCACATGTACATCTAGGGATGACCCCAGGCAGAGATCTAAACACACACACACACACACACACACACACATGCACGCACACAATACTTTGGGAAAACAGGGAAGCACTGAAAGCAATGACATACATTAACCTATACGGCATCGCACGATGAGGAAAAGACACACATTGAATGTGAATGCTACATTTGTGCTACATATGTGTTTGTGGGTGGGGACGCAGGCATTCACGTGCGCTGACACACACACACACAGTTTGGGCAAACAGGGAAGCAGTGGAAGTACTGACCTACATCAACCCCTATGGCATCACACAATGAGGAGTAGACACACATTTAGCGCGCAGGCTACATGTGTGCTACATATGTCTGTGTACGTGGACAGGCAGACATTCACATGCGCCGACACACAAAGACACACACACATTTAGCGCGCATTCTACGTGTGCGCTACATGTGAGCTACATATGTGTGGAATACACATGCGCAGACACACACACTCTCCTTTGGGCAAACAGGGCTTGAGCGAAGCACTGACCTTCATCAACCTCTGTGGCATTGCAACATGCGGAATAGACACACACATTTAGCGTGCATGCTATATGTGGGGCTATGTGTGTGTGTGTGCACGGGCAAGCAGGCCTTCACAAGCGCCAACACATGCACACACTCAAGCATGAAAGTAAATGTGACTTTGCCTTCAATGTACACACAATGTACAAATGCATTAATGAATAGAGGAAAGGGAAAAATGAAAATGTTTGTTTGCTAAGTGAATACTGTTGGCATGACATTTTTTCCTTTTGGATGCTCACGGTTTGCAGGACCTTTGTTGTTCGGGTCAGATTTACACAATTACCCAAAACGGCCGGCGGAAGCTGCCCGGTTATCTGTCGGTCCTGGTGCAGTTTGGGGATTAAACCGCCTCGCTCATGGTTTAAGGCATGTGTTCCTGATTCAGTTGCCCGGTTTTATCCTGAGGGCATTGGTTGTGAAACAGCAGCCCTCCAAGTAAAAATCCATCTTTTCTCAAAACACAAAAGTCTATTATAAATCTTACCTTTACCCCATTTTGGGGGATTTTCAATAATGCAACACGTTTTCTTCAGCGGGTCATGACCTTCTCTGTTTGTCAGCGCTTGACGTTCACACGCAGAGACAACACCATGCACTGGTTCCAACTCCAGATTTATTTCAAAGTCGGTGCTTCAGTTGAATCTCCAGACAGGGAGGCGAATCTGAGTCACCAAAGAAGAGTCTTGTATCCAGTCCCCGTAGAGTGATTCTGTCTGGCTTGATATTGATTCAAATATCGATTTGCTAATCAAAACTGAGCAGCCTTAAAAAAATAATAATTAAAAAAATAAATAAATAAATAAAAATCATAAAAACATTTTACGATACTAAAACATGAGATTGCGTTTGATGCAAATGAACAAGTACACTTTCACATGAAATTCTAATACCGGGAGCGATGAATGCATATGTTATGTTTTTGTGAGCCGCCAGATATATAATTCTTCCCCCAGTCGAGCTGGAATCAGGAGGCAGTTTGTGCAGCCGTGATAGCCTTTCCAACTCTGGAAACCTTGACATTTAATTATGGCACCTCCATCAAGGCTTTATAGGGCACACAGCTAAAATATCAGTTATTTGCTGTATGCTATCGAGTTAGGAGTTCCGAGAGCTGTGCTAATAACTCAAAGTTATTTTTAGCAGGCTGCGACATGTCGCCATTTTTGGACTGTAACATTAACCTCTCTGCAGAGAACCGTCACACAAACACACACACACATGCACACACAGACACACACACTTTTGAGCACGTTTCCTTGGCTTTATGGACATTTAGAGCTATAGTTCGATGGTTCCCCTCCATAGTCACTGTCCGAGGAAAAGGCTTAAAAAGCCTTAAAAAACCTGCCGCCAAAACAAGACAGAAGCGGCGTCTGATTCGCCTGTGAGAAAACCGGAGCATTCAGAGATGTTTAAGTCCCAAACAATTCCCTCAGGAGTAATTAGAGGTAGAAAAAGAAATAAAAATTAGGTGGAAGACATTGGTTCATATTGTCTTATTGTTCACCAGACTTTGTAGCTACTGGGTGTGTCGATTTTGTAACATATACATACAAAAATACATCCCGATATGCGTGTATGTGTGTGAACATATATACATATACACACACACAAACATGCGTTTATATACACACACATATAAACAAATAAACAAATGTACACTCACATAAATAAATACACTCACTCACGTATCTACACACACACACACACACACACACACACACACACACACACACACACACACACAGAAATATATTATATTTTTATTTTATCGGGTATTTTGTGTGTGAGAGAATTAGAATAGATTAAAGCATGGCAGAAATTGAATTTCCATTTTGGTTTAGGAAGCTGTGCGGCCATACGCCATACATACCTATGAGAAAATTGTGTCTCGACACAAGTTTTTTTTTTTTCTTTTTCTTTTTTTCCACTTCAATTAGCAGAGCAAATTGGTTTTACCGCTAACATGAGTTGATGCGCTATGATGATGCTTCACCACAGCATACTGATACGTCTTCTTGTGAATGTAATTACAATATCACAGCCAAGGTGAGGATAAGACACCGCTCACTGAGCATCGCTGATAAATGTCAACACACATTGCCCGAATGTAATTGTCCCTGTGAGTGTGTTTAATCAATTTATTTTCAAGCCGAGCAGTCGTGATGCTTTGAAGGCTTGACCGGGAAAATACTAGTAGTAGCGGTGATCCTCGGCATTTCCGTGGCGAATGTTCATTCGCGGCGACACTTCCTTGCGACACTTCCTTGTCGAGACCTGCTGCACGGAGAGGTAAATGGAGTTGGACACGATTTATTACACACGCCAAACTAACTCCCCTCGACCCGATTATTCATAGCACCGGTTATGATTGCGAGAATCATCGATCAGACCCCCACGGGCTCAAAACGACAAATGAAGTCATCTATTCGCAAACAAATGAACGTACATGCTTAGGATATGCCTCCGTTCCCTGCCCAGCATATATATTATGTCCAATACAAAATTCCAAAAACTGGAATTTAGATTATCGGAGGGAACCTACGATACCCAGCTCCCTGACTCACAACTTGACAGGTTGGATCTCGACGCAGAGAAGACTCGCGAATGAAGGAGAGACTTCACACACAGGCCGATTTCCGGAGGAAAATGAACATTGTTTCCTGCTTCCATTACTCATAACATCAAATTCCCGCCACTGAGGTCAATAAGCTCTTAGTTGTTTACAGCTACTAAAGCGAGCCCCCTCCCCCCCGGTCTTATTCTTCACCAACGCCGAGCTGGCGAGAAGACATGCTTGGCCTACTGACCGTTTCACCTCTGTGGCGCCCAGTGGGCTGCTGCAGAAACGGTGCATCACCAGTCTCCGCGCGGCTAACAGCCCCCCGGGGTGATGTTTAGAGAGAGAGCCGGCTGAGACACCGGCTCCCCCCACTCCCCGGAACAAAAAAAAAAAAAAAAACTGTCACCACCCGCTTTGCAATCTGAATTACAATATTTTCTTTTCCCCGATGTGTCATAGCTCGGCTGCATTACGGGCCGACGGGGGAGGCTCGATGCGATGATTAGCTGCCGCTTGGTATCAAGCCACAAGCTAATCTACGGTCTCTCCTCAACCGAACGGAAAATCCCGAAGCTTCTTCTGCCGAGCATCGCAGATATTTCACCCTGATGCAATCCGGAGTGGAAAACCCACCTGTTGTCATGGAACTTCAGCCCGCCGGATGTCAACGCTGTCGAGCGTGTCTGGGAATTTCGTCCGACGGCATCCCATTTCCTTCTGTTTTGAGAGCTTCTACATTTCCTCTGATTTACAGGCCAACGCAATATGAGAACACTTAAAGTCACCTGGCCAACCTTAACATTTTATCAATCACTAAACCAGCCGCTGTTTAGGCAGATGCTCCATGATGTGCAGCACGGTGCTGTGTAGGAGTCTATGATGATTTTGGGGCTTCCTTTTTTTTTGTCCAGTGTCTCCCAGTGAGTCCCTGGTACCATCACGCCTCATTGTCTTGCAGCCGTGGAACTTATGCTGGGCTTGTGCCTAACGATTTGCACAGTTGTAGACTTAAGAGTCTTACTGAAGTCGCAGCGCGCTCCCGTCACTTCGGCCGTTGGGTATAGAATAGAAATCGCTTTATTTTTCGCATCCAGTTATACATACAGCAACAACATCAGCAAAATTTGACCGCTGTATTTAACCAGTCATCGATGAACCATGAGCAGAAGGCAGCCAGTGAACAGCGTCGGGGGAGCAGTTAGGAGTTCAGCGTCTTGCTCAACAACACCTCAACAGACAAGGAGTAGCCAGGAATCAAAACAAGAATGTTTGGTTCGGTGTACAACTGCTCTAAACCCCTGCACCACGCCAACCCTGCGCTGATCATCTCATCAATCTTTTCCTAGTCTTGGACTTAAGACAATATCAAATGTATTTGATAGCAAGTCTTTCGGACTTTACGGTGACTTAACAACCATCAACACAGAAACAGGAACCTGGTCGACAAACAATCACCAGTTTGGTATTGGTGGCAGAGTCAATATTTGCTGGCAGTACGGATGAACGGGAACGACGAAGGACGTTCCCAGAAAGAGGAGCGGACCGTGGAGCTGTGGCCAGAACACCCCCGCTTACACGATGTCAACTTGACAAGCAATGGACTGAAATAGCAGAGGCTCTGCAAATAGCCGGTGAAAACATTGCATGGTGGGGAAAAATTGCTGAAAGAATCTAGTCGTCATCTTGTTACCGGCGACCCTGTAAAATTCTTTGTGAAATCCTAGTCTGAGACTCAAAACTCTAAAAAGTAGTCTTTGGATGTGAGATGATGGTTTCCGTGAGTGTTTGACAAATCTTTCCAAAGTCTTCTAATGTATGGGTCGTTTTGGATTTGCGGCGTTGACCCGATGTCTGTTAGTGTCTCCAGTGAGACGGCGGACACTGGTTGTATCGCTTTTGTCCCTTTTTAGCCCTGATAGCAAGGAAAGTGCTATTCAGGGTAAGGAATAGACGTCTGGTAGATAAAAAGGACAAAAAGAACGGTGACCAAAATGATCCCAACTGGGCACGAATATGACCGACATCTCTTGGAGGGCCACGGCCACACACCACAGGAACTTGGGTGATAAAATCTAAACCTTTGTTTTCAGTCGACGCGGCGTGATAGAGAGCCGGGAAATCGGGTTTTAGTCGCCATTTTTACGGCTGAGGTGGACAATCCCGAAGGAGGCCATTAATGCGTCCGTGTTTGAACTGGCGCATATATTTCGGTGTGCACTCTCGGCTGTCGTCGGGATTAGCGTTGAGGGATTACAGCCAGTTCTCAAAGCTGGTAAAAAAAAAAAAAAGAAAGTAGATAGATATTCTCATAAACCTTGTTTTATGTGTGTGGCATCTGGAGCAACAAATGCCGGACAGATGGATTGATTTTTTTGTTCTGCTCGTTCTCACTTTAAACAAGCCACAAACACTGCTGCCCAGGACAGGCGGGTGGGCCGAGCGTTTATTTTAAGCAGGTTTATTTATAGTATTGTACCGAGTGAAGTGAATGCTCAGCAGTACATGAAAAGAAGTGATGGTACCATTGAACCTAATGAATAGGGCACGGATGAAAAGCTGTAGATTCTGATTCTATGTGTGTGAGTGTGTGTGTTGAATTGTGGCAGGTGGTGGTGGTGGGGGGGGGCTTTGAATACTAAAAAAAAAAGTGACGCGGTGGTAGGAGCACGTACATGTATTGGCCTCCGGGGGTCTCGATCTCTTTCCTCACTAAACAGAGCGTAGTCCATCAGCAACAGATACTGTTTCAATTATTCAGGAGGTTAGTATGAAAAATAAATGCCTGCTTCCTGCCGGGGAAGGAAGGCACGGTGTTTCTCCGGCTCCCCCTTCCTCCCCCGACGGCGCAGAGGTTAGCAGCGGGATCGATTTATTTTCTCTCTTTTTTTTTTTTTGCACAGCGAATATCGCGGATCGATTCTTTGTGTCTTGTTAACGGCTGACGCCGTGACTCCCGGGCAGGCGTCTCATCAACAAGGAGACAGTCCGACATGCAACCAGATGACCGGCCGGAGCTCCGGGGTCGTGTGAATGAGGTGAAAAGAGGTGTCTCTTAAATTTCCAAGCGCGGCTTTTGAAAGCGATCGAAGCACGAAACTCATTCAGAATCATCATTACTCGAAAATGGACAGCGGTTCTTCGTGCTCATGCGAGCAACATTAAACGCATTGTATCGCTCAGATCTGTGCACCTGAATTGACCCAAATCAGCGCTGTTTGTTTTTTTTTTAATTTTTGGGGAGGGCCTTGTGGAAACGGAGCAGGCTAACAAAGCAAAGCCGGTTACCTGGGTACGCATTTCACTCTGAGCTGATTTATAGGATTATTCTGATACATGCCGAACAGGGGGAAACTTGAGGCAACAACTTTGCTTCAAAAGCAAACATGATATTCAATAACATCAAAAACATTTTGATTTTAGTCTCGTCATATACACTGCGACAGCTGCAGAAGTCAGAGGTTTTTTTTTTCCCTCATCCATATTGCAGTGTGTGCATATGCAGCAGTCATCTGACGTGTGAATGAGAGGGTGAATGATTTTATGCAGGGTTGAAAGTAAGCCAATACGATTCCATACTGCATACCAGTAAAACATGCAGTGGCGGTACACAGTGCCAGGAAGATGGGAGAGCGGCTGCCTGCTGTAAAGCGTTCATTCAGAACCAGCCACGGCTGCACCGCGAGTTGGAAAATAGGTCCGCTAGCAACATGCAGTCTGTAAATGTCTTCGTTTAAAAATTCCTTTCAACTCATTCTGAAGTTTTTGCGAACTATAAGTGCTGTGTTTTAGTCCATGCTGGACGGAGCCTTGTCCGGCGGTCTCCCCTGCACCCAGCAATCCAAACGGGTACCACACGTTTAATGTCCCAAAATGTCCCAATTCAAATCAGGAGGAGGGGAAGTGGTTGTGTCCGGTGTCATTTCCTTCAACATTAATGACACAAAACAGCTCGGAAAAGAAACTGCTATTGAGCTAACGGATGGAGATTTAACCCAGCAGTACGTGAGTGCGCATGAAGGACTGCTTCCGAAACACACCGGCTAGCTATGGGGATGGGTGCGTTTGATTTGATGCACTTGAACGTTTTCCATAACTGGTGCACAGACGTCAAGAGAGAGAGAGAGAGAGAGAGAGAAAGAGACTAAGGTTTTGGTAATAGTACCGGCAGCAATTTAAATCTACTTTCACCCCTGGTTGACTGACTGACTGACCTCTGGCCCAATCACAGCCGGGATAGACTCCGGCACCCCTACGACCCTGAGCACAGGATCAGCCGGATCGCTAATGAATGAATGAAAGATGTTGTTTATTTTTGCTGTCCAGCAACTAGCGGATTTGTATTTACTGACACAGCGGATTGTGGTGCGTGCACCCGACTCCCCCGTCTGCAAACAAAGTTCGAGGCTCGGGCATGACGATGCCGTAAAGTTTTAGCGACATTATAAATGAGGTCTTGGTCGTCTGCTTGAAAAGAATTGGATCGTCAACAGTAATTAGCATCGTTAGCTGGAGCACTTATCTGAATGCCTCTCTAAGTATTACTACTCGTCAGTACTAAATCCCATTTAACTATATTGTCCGGCGAAAATAAATGTCCACTTAGTTCTCGATGTGTTCAAAGTTTGTCGATCAGCAAAATCTCCGAGCACATGAAACCGCAAACGTTCTGGTCGAAGAACATTTGATAACTGCGAAAAGATTTTTGAATACTAATGGGAAAAAAAGTACATGTATATTCCAAATGATGCTCTCCTAGCGTTCAGAAGAGAAGCGCTAACGCATCGAAAACTGCCAACTGCCATTAAGCAGAAAGAGGAGCTTATAGCAGTAATTTAGGCTTAGTGAAAGAAGTTATGTTAATGTCTCCATCCGCCAGAACTAGACTCTCCCTCGCTCTTTACCAAAGCACACAGGGAACAAAGAAGGCTGTATCTATGCCGGAGCTGTGAAATCAGATTAAACCATGTAACGCGATTACTATTTTTATTTTTTGCAGATAAGCCACCGAAAATTTAAATCTTCTGAGTTCTCCTTTCGTAACAAGCAGTTCAAATCATGCAATACAAGTTTTGACAGATGTATCATCTGAGAAACTGATGATTGTTATGCTAGCTGCTAGCTGCAGAAAAGCATTCATTCATTCATTCATTCATTATCTATCTATCTATATCAGGATCTTTACTGGTCGCCAGTTCATCACCAGGCCAAATAAAGAGACAAGACAACCATTCACACTCTCATTGACACGTCATGTAGAGACGCGTGACTATTTACCCTCTCATTCTCCATCTGGGTTAAGAACCTACTTGTGTTTTATAAAAATAATACAATGAAAATAATACATACATCAGTACAATCAAATTCTATTCAGATGTAAGATTGAATAAATGTAATATATTGATTATTTTTGACATTAATTTTTTTATTTTAAACTTTTTTTGTAGTAGTAGTAGTAGAGGTAGTTGTCGGAGAAGGGCCAGGATCAATACCCCTGAATTGCAGTTACCCTCATCACCTTTTCATATGTTGTCTGCTTGAAACCAAAATCTAAAAAAAGGAATTCAATGACTTACAGGTTTAAAAGAAGAACATGCAAACTCCGCACAGAAAGACCCTCAAAATCCAACCATGAATATATGTATGTATACACGATGTCTATATGTATGTATATATATTAAATGAAAACAATCTCACAAGGGTAGTTTTAGGTTGATTAATACCAATAGCTATCATAATTATCAAGAATGACATTTGATGTGATCAACAGGATCCCTGCCTTTTCTGCTAAACTATTTGCCGCGCCTCCTGTGACAGGAACTCCAAACACTCGTCCCTCTGTTGTCCTTCAGAAAACACTGAACACGCGTGAATCTGTCCTCACCGGTACATACATTCGAACAATCAAATTCTATTCAAATGTATTAAGATTGAATTTATGTAATTTTCTTTTTCCTTTTTTAAATAGATTGTTTTTTGTAGTTGTAGTTATTTGTAGTGCTGGAAATCAACTTTTTTTTTTCAAAATCTAGAAAAATAAATCAATCTCCTTAGAGTAATTTTAGGTCACATGGTTTATTGAATGATCAAGTATGACATTTGATGTGATCTACAGGATTCCCACCCTTTTGCCGTGACTCCCGTAACCAAAATTCCCAACCATCCGTACCTTCACCGTCCCACGGAAAACAGTGGAGACGCATGAATCGGTCTGCACCGGTGGCTTTAGCTCTTCCGCTTTGTTTTCGCCCCTGTGACGGCGCGTCTCAAACGGGAGCGCTCCTCCCGAACAATACGGTGCTGGAAAGACTGTCGGCTGGCTCGCCTCCGTGATGTGACTGGAAGCGAGCCAGCCGTCCTCGATGTCGGGTCACTTTGTTCGACACTATTTTTTTGAAACGCCTGACATTTCTTCTTTGTCTGCTTCGAGGGGGATTTTTGTCTTTGTCTTTTTTTTCTTTCTCTATTCTCTTTGTGTTTCCATCTAATTTGGTGTCTAGTAAATTTATGAGGACGAGCCCGGAAAGGAAGCTGAGGTGACAAAAAGAAACTTGGAGCTGTAACGCTGACTTTTTTTTTTTTGTTTCGTTTTGTTTTAGGGGGCCCCTCGCGTTGGTCCTCCCCTCCCTGCGACTGCTGTTGCAAGAACCACAAGGGGGACGGCGAGGGCGAGAGCGGCACATCTTTCAACGAGCTCTCCACCTCCAGCTCCGAGAGCCAATCGGAAGCCAGCTCCCCGCAGGGGACGGTCATCTGCGGCCCGGTCAGCCGGCAGTCGCACCCTCACGCGCACATCCAAACTCTGGACCGGCCCTTGAAGAAGGGCCCGGTCACGGCGCTGCAGCAGTCGGAGCAGCGGCGCAAGAGCGACCTGCTGCGCACGCTCACGTCCAGCTCCCGCGACACCAGCACCTGCAAGAAGAGGCAGGCAAAGGAGAAGCTGACGGTGGAGGAGGAGCTGGAGAAGTGCATCCAAGATTTCCGCAAGATCAAGATCCCCGAGAGGTTCCCGGAGAGGAAGTACATGTGGCAGGCCGACCTGCTGAGGAAGTACCGCCTTTGAGTACGGCGGCGGGGGCGTGCACGTGAGGCCAAGGATGCGTTTACCAGATTTTTTTTCGTTGATATTTTGGATGATGATGACATTTGTGACAAAAAAAAAGCAGGGGGGGGCGACGCTTTGACCCGTCCACCTTTTCTGCCAGCCTGGTCAAAAACAGGCTTGAAAGAGAACAAACAAACTGGTATCGGCGTGTGTGTATGCATGTGAGTGTGCGTGCGCGTCTTTAGTTTAGGTATACTTGGCGTACAGTTTGTATGTACGAATGCCTCAGAGCTTCGAGTCGTTTTCCCCGGAGGACACATCCCAGGCGGCGAGAGACATTCCCCCCCGTCCGCCTGCGAGGCGGGAGACTCGGAGACAACTCGGTCACCGAGGGCGACGACCTCACGCACCCATACGACCGTCACCATTCTTTGAAAACAAAACATCACGGGAGCCACAATTGTAGTCCGCAAAGAAAAATAGTCATTTTGTACGGGAGTGTGTGTGTGTGTGTGTGTGTGTGTGTGTGTGTGTGAGCGTACGTGCCTGTGCTCTTACCCAGGTGGCCTGGAGGTCATCGATAAATCTGCATCAGGACCTATTAATAATTCATGTTGTCCCAGCAGCTCAGCCGGGTCGATTACTTTACTTTTAGGAACTATTTTGTTACTTCTACGGGGGTAGGGGGGACTATTTCCTCAATGGCAAAATGAATTTTCTCGCTCTAAACACCGGCAACGTTAGAGTGAATCGCGGGGAGCTCCCAGCTGCATTGATTTTTTTTTTTTTTTTTTCTTTTGCTGCGGAGCAATTTCCAGGGAGAGCGCGAACGAGAAGCAGGAGGGAAAAAGAAGTTGATTTAAAATAAAACTATTTAACACACCAGTGACCAATGGAAACTTTTCCACTCTTTGCGTTTTGGGGACGAATTAATTAAATCAAAAAAAAAAAAAAAGCACAGGACGGTTCCTCTTTACTTTTATAAGCGTACAACAATTAAATCAGAGAAAAACAGGGAATATTTAAAAAAATTTCCCCAAACTCACACACCCTGGTGTTTTCTACTTTTCAAACCAGACTTTTGACGAGGTCAGCGACAGTTATTGACGACAAGGTCTTGTTGGTATTTGTGAATCGTGTTCACAATTATTAATGAAGCGGCTATTGACAGATGCATATATATATATATATATATATATACATACATATATAAGGGCAGTAGACCACATGATATTGATTTACTTTGGTGTATGTCATTCTTTAAATGATGTCTGCCTGACTCCGCCCCCCCGCCGACCCCATCTCCAGTCCCAGTCCAAGCAAAAACCTCTTCAGGGTACTAATTAAAACGAAGGACCGTTGTAAATAGTTGAAGCACACGTGAATTCATCGATGTCCGGACAGTTAAATTTTGTTTTAGAAGTTATGATGGGGGGGGGGGGGGGAAAAAAAAAAAAAAAACAACGCCGGGAAGGCTTTTCGCGGGTTCTGGGCAGGCTTGTGTTTTTTTTTT